>VFFE01009149.1:369020-400519 GCA_008921705.1 Burhinus oedicnemus | reverse complement strand
AAAAGGTGTTATTGTTCAAAAGTTTTAGGTTTAAAGGTATTTGTATTTCAAACAGAAAAATAAAAGAATTAAAACTGAAGTATTTCAAGGATATACAAAATACTTTTTTTTTTAATGTAAGTTAAGAAAGCATTCATAGTTTCTTTGAAGGCCTTATTAGACAAAATATGTTAGAGGAACTGATTCCTAAAATTGTAAAGTTTGTTCACTATGGTAACTGTAGAATACACCTTTTTGTAATGCATAGTTATTTACAACTAATATTGGCTCCATATTTGCTGTATGAATTACTGATTACAGCAATTTCAATGGCAAAACTGTGAAACAATATTCATAGTTGTCAGAGAAAGGTCAGCTTATTTGCATTCATTAAGAACTTGGAGGGCCATACAGCATCCTTTTCCTTTGGGATGCTTACAGTTATTGATTTGTATACAGCTGTAGGAAAAATTAATTAGAATTATATTTCACTTACCACTGGAGGCTGTATAATAATAATTATAATAATAACAACAAAGTTTTACATCAAAAAAATTAGAGCCAGCAAATTAAATAATTGTCATTTTTAAAAATTAAAATTGTTAGATTTAACTTATTTAGAATAATGTCTTCTGAATAGCCTGAGGAAATCTCTTAGAGAACTTTTGTTAATACTCGTAGTACTTTTATTTGCACAGAAATGCATAGGCACTTGCATTAATGTGACAAAGTATTCAAAACTTTTCTATTGAGGAGTGATCTTTAAAGATGCTTATAAACCCAGAAAACATTTAATCATATGCTTAACTTTCCTTATACAGCGACCTTTTCTTATATAGCTGTATAATTACTAACTTCAAAATTTAGTTTAAGTATATGAATAATCCTGTCCTAATAAATGAGCTTACATTTGTCCTTTAGTTATTAAAGACCTTTCAAGACCAAGAGCTATATAAAATAGTACGGAAATGTAATAGCCATTGTTGACTGCTAGCTCCTTAGGTCTGCAAAATGTGAGTAACGTCTTCAAAAAAGTCTTCACGGGAATCAACATGGGACCAAATTGTCAGACTGAGACAAAACTTTATGGAAAAGGAGAGAGAGGTGGAGAATTTAAGATTTACACATAGCAATGATGCTCAGATGGTATGCATTCATGTATTTAAAATCCTGTTTGCATTATATTGAGAAATGCTGTACATGATTAGTGCATATTTCTGTGAACTTTTAACGCTTCGAATGGATTAGAATGTCCTATTTTGATCATATCCATATTGTTCATTGTGATAAGATTAGTTCCTGAGTCATTAAAAAATGTTTGGCTTATTTCCATTACATTCAAGCATGTTTTAAGTAGAAAAATATAAAATACAGTTTTCCATATTGTGCATATATAACACATGTTTGAGATTAATCAAATCATAGTCACCTCTAATTAACAGCAGGGAGCAATTCCAACATGGGACAGAGCCAGATGACAAAGAAATGAAGCATATATTTAAAAGATGCAGCATACTAAGAAAAGAAAAATAGTTTACAACTGCCTTAAGAATACTGAAAAGTTTTTAAACCTGTGGTTATGTGCATGGGATTAAAACAAACTGATGAGTAGCCTATGTTTTGTTTTGCTTTGCTTTTTAACTTGGACAAAATTTTTCAGAACTGAACAGTCGTGTACATAAATATGAAGTATTATTTCAAAGTTAATCTTTTTCTCTTCACCCTCCATGATTACTAGATTAAAAAAAAAAAAAGAAAAAAAAAGGAAAGGGAAGGGAAGACCTTTGCAGCTTCAGATCAGCAGCTTTTGTTACAATTTATGAAAATGTCTCATTTGTACACCAAAATTCTATCATTTACCTTGGTCCTTGCTTAGCACCATAGGAAAGGCAACGATCAAGGAATTGATTAAGGATGTACATTGAGGTAAGTTGTCTGCAGGACTCTTTCCTCCTGTGTTGTTGAAGTAGAAAGTTGTATAGTTAATGAAAAATAAAACTCTAGGAAAAAAAAAATAAAGTAGTCGTGATGAAGACAGTTGAATGCTGAGCTGGAGAATTACATATTTTCCTGGCATCTCCCACAGAAATCTAGCAAGATACTTCATCTAAAATTTTTTTCTGAATATCCAATCTGAGATTCTGCCATCTGATCTGTAGCAGACTGAGCTTTCCCAAGTACAACTGTAGCCAATGATAATTTGCTTTGAACAGTTGAAGATCTTTGCAAAGAAACATTAACAAAAGATGTGAGAAAACAAGGTTCAGTTCTGTTCTTTGTCTGACTGGGAATTTGAGCCAAGGTCATCCACATTGCAGCGGAGGACAATAGTGCTCAAGCACATACAAGTTTTTCTGTCTCTCTTTGATTCAATAACTGCTAAAATTGCCTATGAAAAAAGGAAGACTCTGCAAGAAAGACTGAGAGTGCAATCCCTCTCAGAATAACATGGAATGATGTTGGTTCAAACTGCTTCAAACTAAAAGAGAAATAATCTGTGTTCTCACATATTCCAAATGAGCATTCTGATAGAAAGTGATTTTACATTTTATTTTTGCTTATCGTCTTTTACCCCATTTCCCCAAAACTGCTCGCTTCAACTGCCTATCTGTAAAATGATAATAGAGTTATATTCTCGCATCACGGGATGTTGGTATTTATGAAATACTCAGATACCACTGTGCTGAAAGTCAGCGGCTGTATTTATACTCTCTTTTTAGTTGTGTCAGCATGTGAGCCCTGTTTCTCAGTTCAAGTTGTGCAAGCTGGTGCATATTGACTGCGTCTGTGGGGTGCAGGTTCAGACTTTCCCACTGAATGGACTAGGAGTTTGTTCTAGGATCTTGTTTTGGACTTAACTAGTTTGTGCAGTATGCATGATCAGGGAATATTTGACTTTGCCACAGTGATATTTTTTAAAAAGTAAAATCGGCATCAGAGTCTTCTCCCAAGTCACATAGATTTCAGGTGGTAACCAGCCTAAAAAGTAAAATTAGATCCACCTTATTCATATGGATAGTTTTCAAGAGGAACAGCTGTGAAAGGATTCCTTGCTTGGTGTGGTGAATTGTCTGACTTGACGAGATCAAGCAGAGATTTGGCAAGAAGACATATTCGCTAGCAGGGAAGGAATTTTTGGCGTTTTTGGCCACCTTGTGCCAACCAAGCTAATGTGTGCTAAAACCACATAGGTCTATCTGAAAAATTCTCTTGATTTTGCATTTCCAAGGAAGCAAAAAGACAGGATAAGTAGAAGCCATAGCAAGGCACTACCCACCTCCAAGACCTCAGAACTTTTCAACAGAATGGATACAGAACTTTTAAGATAAATGCTCTCTCTCTCTGCATATGCATGCTCACATATATTTGTTAATATCGTTCTTAGGAAAAACATATTATTTTTGTTTGCACTTTCCAAGATAATTTGGCCTTGAGCAAAAACTCAGCAAGACAGATTTCAATCCAAACAGATGAAGCTGGGCAAAGCTCTAGGCAACTGAAAACCATGTCTAATAATTGAAAACGTTATGGTAGGCAGCAGAATGATATACCACTATAATACCATCCTGCCAACAGATGAAGATAGAACAACTGAATTTCTTGGTGACATCATCTTGCTGAAACTGGTGAGAGTATGCAAAGGCTTTTTGGCTCATAGACGTCAAATGAAACTTTGAAAATAACAAACCCTAATGAAAGAAACTTAACATTGACATAAACTTAATACACCCTTGCCTGTAATTTTTGGAGCTGTATTTTATGTTAGTCCTTTGAGGATAAACATCAGCAATATCGTGAAAAAATTCAAAAGAATTTTTTAAAGCAAGAAAACATCTTTTTCTTTTTCTTGAATTCTTTCAAATTTGTACTCAGAGATTTATAAGGAATGGGCTTTAAATATTCATCTATTGTCATCAATAAAAACTATAAAAGCCAACTCCTTCTTCTAATACCAAGAAGAGGCTTAAGAGGAGGCCACGGTTCTGTTTGATTCAAGATTTGATTTTAAGTTAATTGATTTATGTTCATTTGGGTTTCTCTTTAAGATAGGTATTTCAGTTGTCAGAATTTATAGTGGCAATATATGTTCTTCTTTTAAGTCCAGAAACCCCTAGGATTACATCGGGGCTCTTTTTAAGGCCTCTAAAAGACCTTTAGGTTTCCAAAAACCACTAAAATATTTTGAAGTAAAAACTTTTATCATAGGACATGACAATATTAAGTATATCCTTGCCATTATAGATTTCTCACCAGAGTTGGATGTTCTGTATTGTCAAGTACTGTTAGTACTAGTCCCTTTAGTTTCTACCAAGTATGAATGGAATTTGTCTGAGTGGCTTTGGTTTTTTTCTTTGCAACTACAAAGAAAAGTTTGATCAGTAGATCTTATGGTCAAAGAATTTCTTATGTGAGGTTGTAAGATTTGTCATTTTAAATCTAACCAAAGGTCTATTTAGCCAAATAATCTGTCAGATAAATCTCTAAAAGGAAAAATACCTTTTTATTAGAATTTTGGTAGGGTTCTTTCTTCACTTCTGACTATAGTTGACCGTTATTACCACAATGTTCATCCATCACTTACCATTTTGGATGAGAACCCCTTTCATCTGTAACTGTCTCCCTAACTGACTATTAACACTTGACTTTCAGAAACGTCAGTTCCCCATGGATCAATAAATCCACATAACAGTAAATGTTTTGGTTTTCATCCTTCTTACTGAAAACCAGTAGTTCATAGTCCTTCCACTTTGCCTGTTACTAAATTTAAGTATAATTATGAGGAGTTTGTTGGTAGCAGTGTCTCACTAAGAAATAAGAAAGAATTTACATTTACTTCCCAAGGACTGATAGGGGAAGGTGACTACAACAGCCCACAATCAGTTCGTCACATATTCTCCTGCTTCACTGGAAGCATTTTTCCTGTGGGCTGCTCACCGTTCCCATCTCTCTCATGTCTTTTGCTGAAAGCTATCAAGTACCGCTGTTATTTTAATCAGAGGTATCTCGTTAATCTGCCAGACATTAGCTGTTTTTTCCTCATCCTCCTGTTTCAGGACTTCTAAAAGTTGTCCTGTGCATCATGACTATTTGACAGCTGTTTCTTTACTGAGATTTACATCTAGTATTTCTTGGCATTAATGGAACAGAAGTTTGACTTTCTATTTGCTATTCAACCTGTACCTTTCTGACAACATTTCCTGGTTTGTGTGACAGTTGCATCACTGCACAGTGTAAGCAATATTTGTCATAGTAGCTAAAACCACTTTCACCTATGAGATTAGAAGCATGTCAGGGAACTCACCTTAGTTATACAATAGGCAACAGTTTCTGCTGGTGTATTTGCTCAAGAGATATTAAGTATTTCCAGAGAAACAGGTTTCTGTAGCTTTCTTTTCCAATTGCATTTTCAAATGCTGTGCTAGAACAATATGTAGGAAGGCAAATAACAATTCAGGAAGTTTACCATAACATATATTCATCAGTTTTTACAGAGCAATTAAAAATATTCACTCATACACCTAATATTTGTTTGTCCTTTACCACCAGTTTATTTTGTCACTCTAAGAAGAGGAACACAGTGACTGCCTGGTCTGAGTAAGATACATCTTTATTATTCAAACAGTCCAAGAAGTGGGAAGAACATATCTCTTCTAGAAGAAGTATTCAGATATTTTATCTGCTGTCACTTTTTGCTTGGACACAATAAGAAATTAATGCTACTTTAAGGAAGTGGTACGCATTCACACTTGTGGGAAAAGCATTTCTGGAGATTAGTTTGAAGTACTTTTTGCCAGAAAAGAAGCTGATCAGAAATCTGAGATGAGCACACAGAAGTTTTTCTGTGTTAAGTTGCAACCTTACAGAACCATCCCAATATTTGAACAGTTCTGGCATGCTCTTTGCCTGTAGATGTAACTGACATAACATTATTTTGTTACAGGAGCTAACCAGTGTCATCTAGATGAGTTGGGACTTGGGAACTTATTCAGTTGGGACTTATTTCTAATGAAACTCCCTAGAATGATAAGGAGTGTAAATTCCACTTGAATTACTTGTCTTTGAGCTTCCTCTTCAGATCCTTAATACCCTCTGTAATGGGCAAAAAAGAATGTGTTTTTCTACAGCAGGCCATCCATACTGAATTTTATGGTCATCTGGACTGCCTATCTTGTTTACATGAGGCGCAAGACTGTTTAGGTGGAGAAGCAGAAGCAGCTTTTGTCAATGCCAAAGTAGATGACCTCATGTCTTGTCTTGTCCTATGCAAAGTCAACAGAATTTGGGGATAAAGAAAAAAATAATTTTATAAATCTATGAACTCAAGGTACTATGAAAGCAGCACCTTTCCGTGGAAACCTTAAAAAAAAAAATTGTTTTATTTAGCCATGATTTTTTATGGGGAAAACGATAGTTATTTATAATCCAGATCAAGTGATGGTGCACATCAATACTCCCAATTATTAAATACATTTTCCAGATTACATAACACATAAATATACAGTATACCAAAAGCTGGAAAAATCTTTTTCTTACTAATTCTGGAAAAGGGATTGGCATCATCCCATTTTGAATTTGTACCAGTGTGCTGAAATCTCTAAAAATATGAATTTTTAAACGTTTATAATTTTTATTCCATTCAGGCCTACTTTCAGAAACTTTTCAAGAAAGTGACAAATTAATCCTTAAAGCCCTCACTCCTATAAATATCTCTTTCTGCCCAATATGTAGTGTTAATAATTTATAAGATTTAGTAATGTGTAAAGACGTACAACATCATTACAAAACCTTAAAAAGAAAAATACATACGTGAAGTATTATTTTGATTTAGGAAACATTAAACTGTGCAGTAATATCTTGAAAATACCTTTTGCACTTACCTTTTGTTCGTGAAAGGAATGTTCTAATGGTTCATGACATTATGTGACACTTCTGTAGAACTTCACAATTACTTTCAGTTTGGACTGAGACAAGTAGTTGCATTATTTAATATCTAATGATATTTCTGGATGGAAAAAAAGCTACAAATTTTAAAAAATGCATGAATAACAGTTGTGGTGATAACAACATCTAACTTTTATCTAGTACTTTACATTCAGAAATTTCGTATTTTGTTATGTGTAATTTAATTTAGATTTTAAAAAATACTAGGATTTCATATGTATGTGTATGTATTTATGTATTTTTGGGGTATAAAATGGATTTGTATAGATAAGGATTTTGGAGCAGGGAATAGCGAAGTGTCTTGTCTTAGATATCAACAACGACAGAAAAATTAAAACCATTTGAATAAAAGGATGTGAAGAAGACCAAGTTAAAACAGAAAGCAAATGAGCATGTAAACTCACAGGAAGCAGCTACTCTACAGCAACTGTCTCTGTGTATGGACTGAGAGTCTATGGGAAAAAAATGCAATGACTTTTTTATGGGTTTTTTTCAGTCAAAAAGGGAATAAGCTACTTTGTGTTTACTGAAGGGAAAAATATGCACTCAATCTGACAATATTTGCATTCTGCCTCACTCCACAGTAACTTTCTTGCCTGCTCTGGAGATTTAGGTTAAATTCATTTTCTATTGATAAGGCCAAGTAAACTGCAAGAAAACTAGTTGTCTCTGCCTCCCCTTCTCTTGCATGTGTATTTACAGAGAGGAATGCCCTTTTGTTTGTTTGTTTATTTATTTTTACTTTTAACTTGACACAGCTGAGTAAAAAATAATGCTCGTAATTTTCATCCCTGTAATTAATAAGCAGGGATGAAAGGGATTGAGATTAGTGGAACAATATAATAAAATGTTGGTTTAAATTGGATACTTCTAGAAAAAGAAATAAAGATTTAGCAGGAATGAAAGCTTTTCCATCTGAATTATACCATATAATCTAAACTGGTTTTAAGCTTAAAAAGCATGAAAATCACATGGCAAAACTAGAAGAAGAGATTGGCCAGTCACAGAAAAAACTGCCACGTACAGGAGGAGCTTTTAGACGAGCAGTCTCAGCTCAAAATTCTCCAGCTGGACTGTGCTGCAGCGGAAAAACTGATAAAATACCACAGTACTCGGGTAATAGCTTTGGTACAGCATATGAAATTGAAGCTTAGTATTTGAAGTAATATAAGTGAACATTCTGAGATGATTTTTCCACTGTATAAGGAAATGTGATTTAAATAACATTAGCAATAAAATTCTCTTTCAACACAAACATGAGAAATATTGCTGAAAATATTTAGTCAATATAAAAGAACATTGCGGGTGGGATTCATCTTGCCTAACTTTAGATGTCTACAGTCTGGGTGGGAAGATATGAGGTAGGTGTCTAAGTTCCCATTACAGTCATTGGAGACATAATCAATTCAGTGAGTGGAATCAAGGGCTGAATAAATACTGAGCGGCTCAAGTATTAAAGTCTGTTTTCACATGACCTGAAAATCTCTCCAGAGGACTGTACAACCAGGTCTTCACTCAAGGTAATGGAAGTGTAGGTACGCAGTCACACGTAATCATCTAAATGCAGATGTCTAAATTTAGACGAGAATAATCTGATCTGATAAGTTAGCTTTTTCCAGCAATTCATTAAATGATATGAATTATTTCATGTATTTATTTATTTGTTACTAATAAGTGGGCTAAATATTTCATAGGCGTAAATACTGGTCATTGCTCTGAACAATATCCAATATATAGAGACAATGATTTAAAAGGGAATGATTTGTGGCAGAGAGAAAAAAAAACGTTAAAATAATACATGATTTTCCCTGTGTCCAAGTCTTTTATTTTTTATATTTAGGTGATTTGTTCTTTTGGAGTTTGGGTTTGTTTATTGGTTGGGTTTTTTAAATAGAAAAAAGAAGGATGAGGAACTGTGCTTAGATGAGAAAGTGGGGGAAAAAAAAGAATTAATAGAATGACTAATACCCTTTTTCCACCCTCCCGTTACCAGAAGGGATTAATGGAGATGGATTATTTGCTGTATTGTTTCACCACAGTAGTGTATTAATTCTGGAGCATAACTGAGCCTTGAATAGAAAGAATATAATAAAGTTTATTGAACTGAAATTTGTTGCCCCCTGTGGGCCGTATGGTAGCAAAGTGTTTCCATGGAAAACATTTAAACATTTGTGAGCAGGAGGGAAGAAGACACTTGGTGAAGAAAATAAGTTTTAGTTTGTCAAGGTTTCATTGCACACAAGTTCTCTGGAAATATTAGTTGAAGAAGTACTACACAAAACTTGGATTAAATTTTTCACTTAGTTTTATGATAAATGTTTTGCATTTCCAATATTTTTAACATATAATTCCGTTAGGGTATATAAAAAAAATTAAAATACAGAAAATTGCTAGTCATTTGCTTGAGTAAGTATTTTTTTAATAAGGTGATTTGAGAGCGTAGAAAGATTTAATGTAAAGATAAATATGCAGTGAAAAACTAATCAAGCAATTGAAAGAGTTACTTATGATAAAGCTAGGGTTACCGATGTATCATAACACAAATTGCTTTATGAATATGGATTCCCTCCTGATAGAGGCAAATTGCTACTGGGAACAACTGGTTCCATTAAGCTTCCGAATTAGTCAGTTCCCGAGCTAAGTAACTTAGGAAGGTACGTTGAAGGTTTCATCTTTCTGAAGACTCTATTTATTGTCTTTACTTGTGTAAAGAGTTCATTAGAAAGAATTTTACATTGAAATATGGTAACTTTTTAGCCTCCTTTAATGCAGTCACGCAAGTCTTTAACTACCAGACATAAAACTGCTTAATTCTGCACATATTAATGGATTCATATGTCATAAAGCCAGAAGAAACACGGTAATCGAGTCTCTTATGTGGCACAATGCAGGCCATAGGACTTCAGTGAATTAAGTAGTATCTCATATCTAAGTAAATGTGAATGAAATGAAGCATATTAAAGCAGAGCACACATTTTTTAAAAATGTTTTTGACTTTAAATAGTCAATGTTACAGAATTCATGAGTATTCTGCATAAGTTGCCTCAATAAATCTAGCTTTTGAAAACATGCAGCGTGTTGATTCTGTATCATTTTAGCCTCTTACTCAGAATGTCGTATGAAGCTTAATATAGAACAAAACCATTTTTTTTATCAATTATTTTTTTTTATCAATAATATTTGAAATCTCATAAAACCAATACAGCAGATAGTAGGATAAGATGTGTTTACAGTACATCCACAGTAATTTGTATTAATTATATTACTATTTCTTTGTTCTTTGTAACAACAGTTAATGCAAATTAGTGTGGATTATGATATCAGCTCTTCTGATAGTTTGACAGGAATAGATGAATAACTGCCAGGGCGGAATCATTTGAATCACACAGTTAAACCATAAAAAGTATTAGCTGAGAATCAGTAGAGCATTAGAGCATTAGTTACTACTTTTTAAAAAACCTTTCTAGGTTTCCAAGACCATACAACAATGGTCTAGAAATTTTTTAATAGTGCTTCAAAAATTCTTAGGTATGCTTTACCTAGGCAAGTTAAAATATATATATATACCTCTGTGGTATTATTATTATCCTAAGCCAAGATACTCTGTATCTTGTGTTTTTGATTTCTCTAATTTCTTTCTTTTTTGGCGGGGGGGGGGCGGGAAGGAGAGGGATCTATATAATGCTATTGAACAAGTTACAGAATGCATTGTATTTTCATATTTAAATACTTTGAATTAATTACATCCCATTCTTTCATTTTTGTGAGATTTCTTTTCTTAAGACATTTTTTGTGTATGTATGCACACTTGCAAATAATTGTGTGCCTGCAAATCAATGTCCGCAAGTATGTCTATATGCATATTGTCATGTAAAATTTAAAAAAAGTTTAGGGCACATTTGCACCACAGAGGTATGACTTTTTGAAGATTCTTTTTACAGGAAGAATCATTAAATTTTAGTTTTATAATTATTGCTTACTCATATAACTTAAATTGATATCCAAAGTAGAATTCATCAACATTTTTTAAATTAATTTTTTAATTCTTATTTATCTATGGGAGATGTTGTTTATAATTTTTCAGTTTAAGGAATTCTGTGGTAAGCATAGCTTAACAGCTCAAATACACCAATTTTCTCTGAAGTCTCTGAGGAAAACTCAGATTTTCTCCTCTGAGTCCAGTTTTCAAAACCATGTTTTGAAAGTCTTCACTAAGTTAATTTTAGATGTTTGGAAGTCTAGTAACCTAAACTGGCTTAACTGACCTTGGTTCAGATTTTGTTTATCATGTTTTTGAGAACATTATTCCATTAATGATTTAGAAGTCAGCAGCACTACGATACCAAATGTTTCTAATTAGATCAAATTACTCCAACAGCTAGTTTGTTTGTTTGTTTGTTTCTGACAACAGTGATTAACTGGTACAGTGATTGCTAGAACAGAATCTCATAGTGTTAGTATTCCATCTTAACTTATAAGCAATTTTTTATCAATGGTGTTATTGGTCAACCTCTTTGTGTATATGTTACGGATTAGATCTGTCTAAAATAGGCAATATCTATCAGATGATCCTTTTGATTTTGTTTCCCTTGAACAAATAGCTGCTGTTGAAGGTGAAAGAAATGCTTTCCTTTTCTAATGGAATTTATTTTAATTTCTCCCTTTGTCAAGGTTTTACAAGTGAGCAATTTCACATTTTATTAGAAAATAGTTTGAGGGAGGTGCCTAGAGGATGAGGAGAATAGCATACTCCATTTCCTTATGGCATATATTAAATTTTTAAGAGCATGTTTGCCTGGGCTTCTGCTGGATTTAGTCAAAATTTAGCTGACAGACAAGAAATTATTTTATAAAATTTTTTTTTGCTGTACTGAATTTTAACCTCTCTTCATTCAGGCCTCATGATTTCTACATTTTTGCATACAGTACAGTGTTTGTTGTTAAAAACCTATATAGTAAAAACCATACTGTAAATGAGAAAAGTCAAATAAAGAGATAAATTTTCAGGGTGAAAAAACAGGACATTGATTTACATATTGTTTTAATACGGAATAAGACAACACCTAACAAAAATGTTTCATTTGTTTCCTTATTGCTATTTACTGTTATTGTTGCTCTATCGATAGCTATTATATTGTAGTCTTTTTGTTGCTATAGAACTGTATGTTTTAAACCTCTTTTAGCTACTCTGGCTTTGTCAAGTATAGCTTTATCTTTTGAAAGGATAGTATGCCTTAATTACACCAGTAAACTGACTTTGTAGAAATGCATTCAAGTAGAGATGATATTAATACAAGCACAAAGTGGAACTAAGGGTACATTGTCCACATTTGCTTCATTGCATCCCTAATATCCTTGGAAAATAGGGACTAATAAAGGCATTTCTGAGTGAGATCAAAAAAAATAAGAAAAATATAAGAGTTTCAAAAAATGAGTCCAAAGAGTCTAAGTCACGTCTATGAAGACTCTTTCTTTCATTTCTCTTTATTATTCTTTAATCAGGACTATTGCTTGTAAATCATGTGAGACCATTCTCCAAAATGCACGGCAGTGAAAAATTTATTCCTAATTTGGTATAATCTCAGGAGACATTCAAGGCGCCCACATGATATACTACTTAGTAGCAACCTGAATGAGGGGTTTGAATATTTGTGTCTGTGCTGCTGCTCTACCGTTTCTGCTTATGTAACAATTTAGCTTCTGTATCCAAAATACTTTCGAAATTACTGTTTTAATTTACTTTATTTTTCTCTTTGTTCCTCAAGAATCTTTTTCATTTCCAGGTTAATTTAAGGAAAGCTGTAGAAAGCTACATGCAAACTCCTTGCTTCAAAATTAAAATTTCTGGAATTACAGCTATTATGTGCTTACACAGCCACCTGACATGCTATGTACTGTATCCACTCTATAACAATTTATGTTTATGTAAATTGGGATGTAGAATAGTTGATGTCTTTTATGATATTACTTCATGACTTTTATCTTCTAGGTCAAATATAATTGAAGAAATATCTTAGGCTTGCTAAATTACTTTGCACCATACAAAGTAACTACACAATGAAGTAATGTTAATTTAGAAACAGTATTATGATATGAGAGGAATTCTAGTCTGTTCATATGTGAGAAGTCATATTAGGGCTAGAGAAGCTACTTTGAAATAAGTAATACCCTACATCTTATAAAACCTGGGAAGGAAGCCATGTAGGGTAGTACCCCCTTCCCTCTTTTTATGCTGTCAGTGTGTGGACGTAAATTCTGTTACACTTTATACATTTAGTAAAGGTCATACTGTGGTAAGGTTACAGCTCCTAGAGCAGTTTCATAACCATTGTGAAAATTTAAGAAATGAAATAAACTATTTTTATTTTACTTTGTACCATCTGTATTAAATATGCATATAGATGGTAGGCAGTTAATATTTGATAGAAGGGAAAAGGCCCTAAATGTTCAAATACATTATCCATATACCTGATTTTTAATTTACTTTTCTTGAAGATATTTCCCAATAAAATATACAGTGAGTATGACAGTCTTTCACGTTTTGTGCCTTTATTGTTCGGGGGGAATACTAGGTCCTGGTTGCAGATAGGGAAGAATAGAGGATGAGAAAATATTCTACATTGAGAAAATATTGTGATCTCTTGTAATGTTTGGTGATGGAGAGAGAAACCGAAGTTTGTCTAGCTGAGTACATTCAGGCTAGATTTAGGAAAAGATCTTTAAAAACAGAAACCAAAATAATCATGTGTATGTATACATATAATGTTAATGTACCTGTGCTGCAGAAGAAACAAAAAATAGTTTATTAGTATTAACATTTGATGTCCAACATATGTTGAAATTACTAAAATATTATTTAATTAACAGGAGAGAAGGAAACATCACATAGTGATATTCAAGCACCTGTAGATATCTGTAAGAAACTGTAAATTTAAGATACAAGATCAGAATTTACAGATTATGACCTTGTGTATTTTAGTGTAGAGAATCTGTTTACTCACCAAGTAACGAGTAAATGGACCTTCTACAGGAAGATCAGGTAATAACCACTAAGATCTGCTGCATGCAATGATTCCATTTTTTTCTTCAAAGGTTTTTGTTCAAAGGTTGAGTTGTATGAAAAAATATTAGCAAGGCTGCAAGGGCCTACTATTATATATATAGCACTAAGAATCTTGAATTCCTTCAGAAAGGAATATTCAGGATTTGAAAGGGGGTAAGTTTATGGGAAGGTAACTGCAGGTGTATGTTAACAGGGTAATAACTTTGTTTCATCACACAGCACTGTGTAATCTTTTCCACAGAAGATGTTGCACATCAAAATATTTTAAAAAGCTTAAATATCACTACTGACAATTGCAATGTGTATTGCAATATAAATAACAATTAGGAAAAAGCATGAAAACATATAAGGTGTCATATTATTATTGACACTTTATAAATATTTAATGATGGGGCAGTAGAAGATGATTAGCTGTTTGGTTAAATAAAAAGTTCTGCCTTCTTTGATTTAAAATCCATTTCACTGAATGCTCAGCAATTCTAGTGCCTTTTTTTCTCACAAGAATTTTTGTTTTCTTCTCTCCTTAGTCATGTTCCTTTTTAATTTTTCTCTTTTAAAACAATTCATGAGGTTATCTATTATTTGATTATTCGGTTTTAGATTTCCAGTCGTTCCAACTTTCCCAGTTCCAATTCCCTCCCATCATTTTGCTTAGAGTGTCAGGCTGAAATCACTCTGGCATGTGTGCTACCAGGACAGAGTATCATGGGGAAATGCTAAGAAGTTTGAGCTGCTGTTCCCATTCTGAATATGCTGTGTATATCTTGATTACCCTTGTAGTCATTCATGTTAAATGACAGTGTGAAAACAGGGATGGAAATGGACCTTGCTTTTTACTGAACCATTCACAATTTTGCCTACCAAGTTTAGCAGGCAAAAATCATACTTCAAAATAAATTCAAAATTTTATGATGGGGAGGTCTGAAGGCCATAAGGTTTCTTCACTTACAGAAATTGTTGTTTTCTGGAACAATTGATCAAGGACAAGGTCTTCTCACTGCTTCTGAATCGGTAGGAACAAGAGCTATTTCATGTTTCTCAAGAGGTCCATAAAGATAACTATACTGTATTATCATGTTCTACACTGTACCAATAGTTTAGTTACAGATTTGCAGCAAACATTGGTCCTTTCTTCAACACCTTTAACCAGTTTAATCTCTCGGTTCTGTTTTCTGTGCTGTACTTCCCTCCCTATAGCTGTTTCTCTCGAAATCTTTCTTTCATTAAATTTTTCCTGGTCTGCCTTACTTCAGCAGTTCTGCTGTGGATGTGCACTGCACTGTGTATTTGACAACTTATCTGAAGATATGGCAGTATTAAGGTGTAGTAAAGAGAGACTTGAGTTAAATTTTGACTAGATTACTCCATTTCTAACTGCAGCCTATTCAGAGCATTTTCAGTTCAGTAGCAGCTGTAAATCATACCCCTCGCCATCCCCCACCAAAAAAAAAAAAAAAAAGAAAAAAAAAGCTTGTGGGGAAAGCTCTTGCATTGTACTTTGTATTTCAACAGCTATGCTGTGACTGGAACCCAAACAATTTGATTTAAAACTTAACAAATTACCCCCCAGTGTTACACTAGAGGCATTCTTTTATCTGTAATGTTGGTGAACCTAAAAATTAATGTTATGAATTCTCTGGTTCTGCTTCAAGAAAGTTTGGTTGTTAGGCTGATGTCTCACATCTGTGCAAAGAAAATACTGTTTCACCACCTGCAACATCTCTGTAAGTAAGGGAAGAGATGTCTGGTTTTCTGTAGTAAGCAAAGATGCCAGAATTTCTGCACATTAATATAGCCTTTGTTCTTTTCTTCTCAAGCTCAACTTCTCTCTGTGCACATATAAATTTTATCTCCGTTTCTTTACTTAGCACTAGAATGTTCAGCCATAGACTTCTGTGTGACAATGAATCAACTTGCTGTATACTCCATTCCTGTAAGAGAGGTAAGGGCAGTGGGGACCATATGATACAAAAAAATTTCCAGAGGCCTTCCAAATGTCACTATAGCTCAGTTTCTACATAGCTTTTGGACTCTACATTTAAAGTGAGTGGAAAAAGTTTGCTACTGATGTTGACTCTTCCACATTAGAGGAAAGTACTATGTGTGTTTGACATAACTGTAATAATAGAACAGCTTATTTCTTCTTTCTGTTATTGGAAATCTTGTTTCCACTCTTTCGTTTGTGTGACAGTTATAGAGCATATTTTATGTTTATCTTTAATTACTTTCAGAGGAAAGAGGAGAGCTATTTGCTCTGTTTCAGGTTTTGATATTTCAGTATTCAAGAAAACAAGGAACCATGAGCAGAATAATTTACTTTATTCTTATTTACAAAATCCCATCTTTTTTTCAAAATTTATTTCATTACTTTTCCCTGTGATTGTGTTCATTATTATAGAAAAGATGTTTAAAATTTCTGAACCTAATTACAGAAACATTCTGCAAATGTGCTTTAAGCATCAAATAACTTTCCAATGACATTCTGATATTCTTATACTGGTTATGCTTTTGTTTTTAAAGAGTTTGTATTCAGTCTGTATTTTTTATTTCTTTTATTATCTTGCAACATATTTGTTGTTACAAATAGTCTAAACAGTGGTAAAATAAACTTGATTTAGATATTGACTAATATCTGGTCTGTTCAAAAATGCCTTGATGACTGGCTTGACTCATTTATTATTCCTTCCCTCAAAACATTCACAGAAAACTCTAAAGACATCTTCAGCTGCACTATAGATCTTTAACTGGGATTTGAGAGAGATTCTGTTTTGCCAGAGAGGAAAGTATAAGCCCTTGTTTTAATGTAGTCTTAATATTCATTCTTTTAATCATTTCCCTGTACTGCTCGAACTATTTTTGTTGTTGTTTATTCTGAGATACTCGCTCTCCACTAAGTTGCGGGGCTTGGCAATAAGGGAGAGAATCACCATGGTTTTGTAGTATAGTAGAAGGATGTACTTGATTGAAGATAATGAATCTCTGATTTGTTTGGAAAGCTGTTCTTGTCTTGTCTTACCTGCTCTGGCATTAAAGTATGCAAGAGTACTTATTCTGTCATGGCAAGACTGAGATTTTACAGGTATAAATCTATATCATTCTAGAAGTGATTCTAGAGTTTTATACTCTATTATATAGTGATAATTCTTAGGTAGTCATCACAATGTCAGTTGCTCCAACAGTTCTGCAGACTTTCCAGAGTCACAGAGAAGTGTATTAAATTTAAATGATACAGAAATATTTTTGAAAAACTACATAACTCAAGACAAATGTGATAGTACTACTTCAGATAATGTAAACAAAAAAGTCCCATTCATAGTGAAGGTTTACTGAAAACTCCTCTGTGCATCCTTTTATATGAACACGCAATGTCCACCCACTTTTCAACAAGGCCAGCAAGACCATGGTATTATTAAAGACTGATATGTTCTCCATATAAAAAACAATCACATATATTAACACTGTATCTGCTAGATAGATAGAAGGTCTTAAGTTTATTAAGATAGTAAGACCTGAGCAGGTTGTCCCACTACCCTGACACAATATAGTAGCACAATTCCCTCTTCCTGTAGTCTCTGATTCTTTTCTGGTTTCCATTACCAGTCAAAATTTACTTCAAAAAACTCAGTAGAGCTGGCAACTTTTTCTTGGTGCAGTATTATCTTTAGGTTTACTCTTGATCTAGTCCCATAATTTTCTCTGTGTGCAAAATGATAATTACTTGAAAGATGGAGGCTGCATAAAATTCGCCTCTTTCCACACATCTGCAAGTATGAAATGAGACTTTGAACTGAGTCTGGCTGGAATGGAGTTAACTTTCTTCATAGCAGCCCATATGATGTTGTGCTTTGCATTTGTGGTTAAAAAAGTGTTGATAACACGCTAATGCTTTATCTATTGCTGAGCACTGCTTGCGTAGCATCAAGGCTTTCTCTCTCCACCTCATGCCTCATCAAAATAAGCAGGTTAGGGGTGGGCAAGAGATTGGGAGGGAACATAGTTGAGACAGCTGACCTAAACTGATGAAAGGGATATTCCATAATATATGCTGTTATGCTCAGCAATAAAAAGCTCAGGGAAAGGAATAGGAAGAGGGGAAGTTCGTGGTTGTGGTCTTTGTCTTCCCAAGCAACTGTTATGCATGCTTAGGCCCTGCTTCTCAGGCATGTACCTACCGACGGGAAGCACTGAAAGAATTCCTTTTTCTGTTTTGATTTCCTGCACAGCTTTTGCTTTCCTTATCAAAGCGCTATTATCTCAATCCATGAGCCTTCTTGCCTTCCTTCTGTTGCCATCCTGCAGAAGATGGCAGTGAGCAAGAGGCAAGGGTCAGTGCTGGCAGGGATCAATCCACCACGTGGGGTTTTAAATGGACAGATGGTGAGGTTGCATATATGTAAATCCAAACACATACACATACATATATATGTATAAATGGATTGGTGTTGAGTTCTGTTTATTAAACATAGTTTTTGCAATAGATTGCCATTGGTTTAGTGTGAAGCAAATCATATCACAAACTAAAATGCATAGAAATGAGAACACATTTTTTCCATCTGGAAAAAAACAATAAAAATATTTACAGACCTTGTTTCTCTGCATGAAAAATCCATGACCTGAAAAGGACACTTGTTCACACTGTGGTTATGAGGCTTAGATCAACATCTTTTAAGTAGCTAAAGAATATCCCACATCTTTTGGAAACAGAAATTCAACTGAAGTTTCCTATGAGGGCTATCTTAAAACCAGAGGTAGGAGATTAACAAATTAAACAAATTAGAAAAGACTCAAAAGGCCAGACCACATACTCTCCAACCATCAATAAAACTCTGAAAGCACATGTATATCTTAAAACATTTATACACATATACATGCATTTACAATACTAGCAAAAATGTTTCTATTGCGTTTGTTCTTCTGGGTTAATAAAACGGAAATTTGGAGAAGAGGTGAAATCCATATTACATAGCTATCAAAATAGTCATTGCAAACAAAACTCTTCATCCTTTTCAACAGTAGATGTTATTTTATGCATATTTTGATGTCAGCACGATTATCTCCGTCATTTCTAGTTTGCAAGTACTCTTCTTGCTTAATTTGACAACATTAATTCTCTTTCTCTTTTTTAATGTGTGTTTCTTCAGAAAAGCTAGCATTCTGTATATTTTTACTCTAGTAAGTAAATCATCACTGACCGTTTTCAGATTGTCTATAATGTCCCTTATTTGACACAATTAACGCTATGCAATTTATTGATAATTTTTAATTTCATTGTAGCATAATTAAATGTATAATAAATAAATGTATAATAATTAAATGTATAATAATTAAATGTATAATAATTAAAGTGCAGGTTATATTGTAAATGTAATTTTTCTCCCACATGCTTATTCCTGGTGTATATTTTTTTTATTGTTTTCATCCCACCCCTCCTTCATTGTTTTTTTGAATTAAGAAGTCATTAATGAAGGAGGTGAGCAAAATAAACATAAAAATTGAGTTTGATCTGAATGAAATCCATAAGTGTATGAGTTGCCTAACTGAAAAGTTAGCACAGAAGATATTTGCCCAGTATTTTAGTTTTGGACATTATACCTTAAAGTTGTATCATGCTGAAAATTACAAAATTGGACTGAATAGGTATTTTTCAAAGGAAAATGTCTACACGACTAGATGCATGGTAGATCACGATTAGAACTTTGAATTTAATTGAGCCAAGGTGCAAAACCAGTAATGAACAAATGTAATACCGTATATTAAAAAGAAAATACAGGCAAACATTTTTTGAGCTCAGGCAAACACATTTTTGAGCTTTATTTGACAAAATGGCTCAGCACAGCTTAAGGCAGTATGAGAGAAGTTCTGAAATGGCACCTGCCTACTTATCCATTTGTAATATTGACAGAACATAGATTTGTAGTATGCAGAGTTGACAATTTCCAACCGGATGTTGAAGCACTGATCTACATGACAGGAATTGTGATCATTAGTTGCCATGCTTGAAAAGGATGTAGACAGATTCAATGTGGTTAGGTGCAATCAGTCCTGAAATTAATGCATAAATGGAAGAGACACTTTTTCATTATTGCCTACTTTGGGAGAAACAGTGGGTGCAGTACTGTCAGAGTTCAGACTGATAGATATTGATACAAATCATTTTTATATGATCTGCCTATTTATTAGAATTGCTTTTCTGCTCTCTCTATGGAAGTCCATGATGCATTACATTCTGAACTTCCCAATGTTCAGATTGCTGTTCTCATTGCAAGAAATAATGAAATGGATTCATTACTTTATTCTTAAAATATTCTGATTTATTTTAGGATATAATCTCTTCAGTGATTTCATATACCTTTTTGTTGTCTAATTCATTTATTTTACTGTAGAAGAGAACACATTATACATATTTTGAAGACAAAAAGTTTCGATATATATTTTAAGAATATGCAAATAGACAAACAGAAACAGGGAAAAGGACCTGAGATGATACAAAGTCCAAAAGTGTTTTCAGCATTAGTGAAATTCAAGTTTGTTAATTTCATGACAAGAATTATGATTACAAGCAACTGTTTCTTGGATAAACATCTATAAGACGGAAGCATTTTGTTGATGTAGTTTTAGTTTTTCTTTCAAAATTATGTTTTGCAAAACAAAGTTCTCTCACTTTGAATCCAGAAGTGCAAAGTTGAATCAAATAATAATCCATCGGAACCTCAAATTTTGCATATGTGGGGTTCTCCTTTATTTATTTATTTATTGAATTCAGCATACGAAACTGGGAAAACCTGAGTGCTGAAAGAAACTACTGTGGGTTCTCTGGACACAAAGGTATTAAAAGGAAATTAACACTACTACAGTGATACAAACAATCTGGTTAATAATCATTTATTACTCTATGTCTGTAGTGTTACTTTTGGGCTTCAGGCCAATATCTCTTTAGAGAGTTATACTTGTGGAGGAAAAGAAGAAAATATATCCTTCACTGCTAGTTTTAAAAACCAATCAAACTATTTTGAAGGTGAATATAGAACACTAAAAGTAATAGCAGGAGGGCAAAACACTGGTAAGATACACAAACACATATGCATCATTAATGTAAACCTGAGAACATCATACCTCTTTGATATTTTCAGCTGGGTGTGGGTGCTTATGCTCATAAGAAGTTTGCCTTCATCTCTATAACGTACTTTATTTTTGAGAGAGACAATTGTACATGATTTTTTTCCAATTTATTCCTATGCCTTATTCCAAACGTACAATATTTGAGTTATTACCCCTTATCTCTCTTGCTTCTCTAATAAACGTGTCTTCCATCATGTCATCTTAGATCCATAGGGACTTCACTTTTTTTTGTTGTTTACTTAGCATATGTTCTGTAAGGTAAGGTGGTGTTCTCTGTACTATCTTCATGAAATAAATACGTGTTTATACATGCTTCCTCAAAATAATAATTGCAACTATTAAGGTTTTCTTCTGCAGTATGTTTTGAACTAATTATTTTTGATGATCTGCTGTTTTCCTAGAGTATGATGATTCTCTGTTCACTACTAGAATTCACAAGCTCTGTATTTTCAGTACTGCTTGAAGCAAACAGCCAGACCTCATATATTCACGTACTTCACGCACGATAGTGAATAGCGATACCAGCTCAGATTCCCACAGCCAATACAGATCTGTTGATGCAGTGCAGTGCCTGGGCTAATGAGACTTGATTCTCAGCCAGTGTAGTTAGATGAAGGACTGTACAAATATAGTTGTACTGCTTCTAAATCCAAGACTGACTTACTCAACACTAGCTTGATTATCTCTAATGACATTCTGCTGTATTTATGGACTTATATTAAAGTTTATAAAAATTTGTATTAAAGAATATTTCATATACCCATCCACCTCACTTTGTCTCCTTCAACAGATACTTATTCCAGTGCACTCCATTCTGAAGTGTTATATAATCATAAAACAGTTTAGGTTGAATGGGATCTCTAGAAGTCATGTAGTCCAACCTCCTGCTCAAACAGGTTCAGTGAGAGTAGGTTGCTAAAGACTGCATCTGGATGAGTTTTGAATAAATATCTCCAAAGGTATCACTAAGGAACAGAGGCAACCTGTTCCTGTAGCTACTAAATTTGTGAAAAAGAAAAAATTCCTTAAATGTATTCCAATCTTCCCATGATACAATTGTATCTGTTTTCTATTATCCTATGGTTATACACCCTAAAGAAGTTTTTGGCTCCGTCCTCTCTGTGCTCTCCAACTAAGAAAAGAGTATCCTGATCAACCCCTGAGAAGCTTTCTACTCTTAGGACTGAAAATGCTAGTTCACTCAGCCTATCCTCTTCTGTCATGTACACCTGATTATTTTGGTGGCCTTACACGAGAATTTCTCTGGTATGTCAATGTCTTTCTTTTACTGGAGAGCTCAGTACTAGACTCTAGATTTGGTTCCACGAGTGTTGAAAGAGTGAGGAGGCAGGGCGGAAGTACTACTTCCCTTTATCTGCTGACAGCACTCCTGTTAATCCAGCCCAGGTTGTTGTTGGTCTTCTTTGCTGCAAGGGTATGCTTCTGATTTATCTTAAACTTGTTGTCACCAGGACACCCAAGGTCTTTTCTGCAAAGCTGCTTTTTATCCTATACTAGATTATTCCTGCCCAGATGCAGGACTTTACACTTACCCTTGCTGAACTTCATGAGGTTCCTGTCAGCCCATTTCTCCAGGCTGTCTCCAGCAGAGCAATTAGTACAGAATCTGTACTAGGAGGTTCAAATGTAGAAAAAGGACTTTTTTATAGTCCACACTTAATAGTTCATCTTAGAGAGATCTGGTAGTGTTTGTTCATTTCCATCACCCCCTCCCCTCTAAAAAGGGATCAGTAAACAGAGATCTTTACGTCTCTTCTGACTTGAGATGGGTCCTTTAAACAGACGATCTGTTGATGTAGCACAGTTGCATGGTCTTGGCTCAGTTTTACTGAAAAAACATTGTTGGTGTAACATAAGAAAGTAGACAAGCTAAAACTATATAAGACAAACAAGGTAAAAAAAAAGACAATAGTGTAACCATTGAGACAACAGTCATTAACAGCTCAAGGACTCAAGAAGAGAAATACTTACCTGAAAGACTATAAAATGTTAAAAGGTCCCTCAAAGAATAGGAAGATACTGATTAATGTATTCTGAGCAGCAATGGAGTTGACCTTACTCCACCTGGCAGATGACTGCCTGGTCACAAAGGTTCATTGGTTGTCTCACTGTGCTTTGTGAGCAAATTAATGCTTGGTCTAGAAGGTATTAGTTCCAGACACTTCCTCTTTGAGCATTAACCAACTAACTATGGTACCGTACTTTAAGTTGTGTCTATCTTGGTTGCAGAGTCACTGTCTGGCAAAAGATATCCAAGGAAAAGAGAACCAGAGAGGGAGGAATTACAGAACCAGCATTACGAGAAGATTGTTGCAAACCATGTAAATGTTCAGTCTGAAGATCTTGACATGCTTTACAGAGACAGCAAGGTTGAGAACATATGCTCCATGATTGCCAGTTCCTACATGAAGGAGTTTGCCTAAGCAAGTAGTTTCCATCTTCTTCTCAGCTTGATTTCCTTTTCTCTAGCAAGAGTGTATGACGGTTGGGACCAGCTTGCTTACTGCGTTTCAAGGACAGAATGCGGCTCTCACCTTCCTGGCAACTGAGAAGGCAGATAAAAGGTATAAATCCTCCTGCAGCATTCAATGTTTTCATTTTGACTGGATGAAAAAATCCCAAACAGACAAACAATGGAAAAGGCTGCCATTCTCTATCTTTGGTTGTCAACAAGAGATTCTTCGTCATCTTCAGTCTTCCGTTGCAAATAGGAGCAATTTTGTGATCTTCCTTATTCCTCTTCTCTGGGGACACAAGAACAAGGAGAGAGTAGTCTTCTCATCTCTAACAGTTTCCTCTGCAAGCCAAAAGATTACCTTAACTTTTCTCCTTCTTGTCCACTTCCTTATGCACTTAATACTTGGAAGAGCATAGAACTGATTTTAAGCACTGTAAGGAAATATTTGAGCCACATTATTCATATAAATTATTTTGTCTCTTGATTTATGTAATTTGTGTGTCTGAAGTGGATGATTTGTTTCATTCAGATCACTATAGGAAAAAACCCCAAACAATGTTAAAATTAAGCATTAATAATTCATACATTTTTTAGACATTTGTTTCAGTTAAATAAAATAGAAATGTAGCCACATAAAAATCCATACAGTTTTAAGCTGATTAGATCAATAAAGTATGATCTCATGAAGGATTTTGTTATTATTCTTCCTTTCTATGCTAACTGACTTCAGAAAAGCAGTTTCTGCACCTATTTTGTTTTGGAATATTGCAAAACTGTTAAGTGCATTTATTGTAATATTGTTCAAAACATTCTATTAGTTCAAATGAACTTTGTTAAGATTTAGTATTACAGGTAATTATAAAAATGATAAAAAATAAAAATAAACCTAAATATTCTCTCCAGATGGTTTAACTTGGATAAAATATTGACATCTGCTTTCATAGTGGAATAAAAGGTTTCAACTTCTTTTTCAAAATCTGCTGATTTCATTAAAAAGTGTTTCCAGAATTTACAGCTACAGAGGTGAATCTGAATAAACTCATGGCACATTATCCGAGTCTATAAATACCTTGAAAAAGTAGTCGTGAGGAAACCAGTACTTAAAGTGTTTTATATGTGTTAACATGGCAAGTGTCTTTTAATGGTGCTTGGCAGAAAAGCAAGACAAAGACAACAAGTCTGAAAACATAAAAAAAAAAGGGCACTTAAAAAAACCACATGTACTTATAATCTGAACATCACCATCTCTTGCCAGCAACATCTTATTTTTCCATTCCACTAGGAAGAATTTCATCTTTAGGCGCAACTTGGGAGAAAGTCAATATCAGCTAGTAAGACACACCTATCTATGTCATCTTAATAAAATTCTCATGTCAGTGCCCCTAAATAATCTGTATACAACCAGAATGAAAGATTAAAGTATGTGTTCATTAAATTTAGCTTCATTATGAAGTTTGCAAAATCTGGAGCAAGACTAGCTACGGAGAAGGAACTAGTATGCAGTTAAATTCAACGTATGTTCTCTTCTCATTAAAGCAAAATATAACCAGATAATTTGAACTTGTAGTACCATATCCACACAATGATGTAGATTTTTACAACTGAAAAATAGAAACTGTGCTTATTGAAAATTGTCTTGCAATGGTATTACATATATTCCTGTTCTGATACTAAAAAAATCCCTAAAAATTCAATAGGCATAAGTCTCATATTCTTCCAACTGTATCAATAGTGAGGAAGGTGAAGAATGAACTGGGAAAGCTACATCCTGGTTTAAAAAAAATGCCATCTGACTTTGAATTAAAACTGTTCTAGAATTGTAACCACTGTAGAATTGAAGTCACAACCAATTTTCACATAGTTAATAAAAGCTGCTCACAAATTGAAGTTGGGGATACAAAAAAAAATCATTTTTGATGCAGCTTTAGTTGGAAGGCAGATTTATTTATTAATGGTATCTCTTGTAGCTTCCTTTCCCTCTCATGAGGTGTGGAGGGTGCAATTTCAGTGACTCTGCTGTAATTCTTCTATAACTCTTCCGCAGATGCTTTAATGTCAATCAATCCCGTCTCTCTGTAGAAACTGACTGCCCCCCTAGCACCGCAATTCTATTCATTCAATTCATATTGAGTTCTATTGCTGTATTAAAGGGACAGTTGGCTAGCATGGGGAGGACAGGGTTGATTGACTAGGCTTCTGTGCAAGAATTACAGTAGAATTACAGCACAGATGCAGAAATTGTAGCCTGCTGATCCATGGAGGAGTTTGAATGGAAATGGTGCTGGGAGAGAGGAATTGCACCTATCAGAGACATTGTTAATGGTAGGAAAGTCTCCCTTAAATTAATTCTTATTAAAAACAATTTGGCAAAAAAATTATGAAACCTAAACTTCATTTTGAAGTACAGTGGTTTTGAAAAAGAATACAAAATCATTAAAAGGTACTGCCCTTTTTAAACTACTATTTGAAAAACTGTTTTTCTAAGGATTGTAGAAATGTTATACTGTTCTGACAGTAGTATTACTTTATAGCTTTGATCATCTAAATATCAGGGATATATTAAAAGCTAAATATCAGGTTTTGTGAGGAGAAACAGTTAAAGTGTATTCATTAAAACGTAGTTTGGCATTTCCATCCTGATTCTTCATTCCAAAGACAATTTAAAAAACACACATACATCGTTTCCTTAAAGTAGTATTGCTGAATTTAAGTACAGAATAAGTAGATATTTCAGGAGAATTTCATATGTTTTTAACATCCACAGACCAAAATCACTTACTTTAAAACCAGACAAATCTTGATTTTTAATTTTTTTTCCAAATGTCTTTTGGAAGTGATTTAACAGAGTTCTAACGTTTCTGAGTTAATAAATTTGTGTTATCATAGTTATATTTTAAGATAGTAGGATCATTACTGCATATGGGGGCATAGTATAATAACTCAAAAACCTCACTGACTGTCATTTCACTTTAATTTGCTGTGTTATGAAATTCACAAAGATATTGCCTATGCTATGAGAAATACATTTAGTAAAAGATTTATGTTATCCATCTATATCAGTATCTTCAAAGTATTTTTGCAGTATGTCATAGCTTTCGGCTGCTTCCATTTCATTTTTTGATACAGTAGTGATCATATATAATATTATATAAAACATATATTAATTCAGTAGATTCTTTCATCCGAACTTCCAATCTAGAATACTTGTTTCTACAACTTGCAGCTTATTACTGTTGTTACTGTTTTTACCTCTTTGGTCCCAATTCTATTATTGTTGTAACTATTTAATTTTTTTTCTCTTTGTCAGTTTCAGACAGTTTTGCTCCCTGAAATAAATAAGGTGTGTTATACATTCAGATCAATAGGTCGTAAAATTTAGCAGGATTTATTTTTGTTGCAAAATACCTGCCCCAAAACAGACTATATATACAGTTTTTACTGAAAGGATAGTACAGGTTTTGATTAATTGTTCCTCAAACTAATAATACTGTTAGCAGTTCTCTAGTATCTTGGCTTATACTTTTTGCTATGGATATGGATGATGTTACTCAAACCAGCCTTTGGAATATCTAGAAACCTTTGATCTCCCTGATCATAGTTATTGCATGTACAGCTATGTGACTGCCACATAGTTATGACTGGATAGATTAATTTTCTGCTCCTGTCAAGGAACAAAAATCTCAAGATCCTGAAACGCACGTTTTTGACATGAAGACAGAGAGGATCCAGCAGTTGTTTGTTCTGGTGCTCATTTACCCTCACCGCTAAATTATTAACTCCTCCACTCTGGAAAGTCCATTGGCATTACTTCATCCTATACATATCACTTGTGTTTTCTTGTTTGAACAAGATAGTTCACCAGGTGACACTGCATCACACACTATTTGCCTAGTCTGAGCTTAGTATCATGCTTCTTCACTCTGCAGAGTGACTTGACAGAAATAGTGCCAATCCAAATGGCGAGCTGAATAATTTCCATGCTTAAATTTGAGTCACGCTTCAGGTATACGAGAAGGCTCGAGTCAGCTCTGTTGATGAGGTCTGCAGTATGTG
This sequence comes from Burhinus oedicnemus, assembly GCA_008921705.1. NCBI lineage: Eukaryota > Metazoa > Chordata > Aves > Charadriiformes > Burhinidae > Burhinus > Burhinus oedicnemus. The sequence goes on along the minus strand of VFFE01009149.1, from coordinate 372,884 downwards.
GCTGCAGGCTGGGAGAACCGCAGATGTTGTGGCTTTCCAGATGATGTGAGTTCTGTTTGTGCTCCCTCCTCTTTCTTTACTCCTCCACTTGCCCTACCGCTGCAGACCTCAGCTTCATGCCACTTCACTGCTACCCCTGTTGACCTGGTAAAGATGTGGACTTGAAATAGGATACTACACCACCTACCGAGAAGGGCCCAATCATAGAAAGAAGGCTATATTTTTAACCAATGAGTTTTCCCATCCAGTTTATCATGTTTCCACAGAAGGACCTGGACTGACAGAATGCCGAGTGTAGTGCAGGGGCAGGATCAGCCAGGTAAAGGCAACTTAAATTAACATTTCTTTTTAATATTGCTTTTGCTTTCTAGCAACCTATTGTCAGCATGTTGGACCGAGACAGAAAGAAGGTGCCATGGTCTTCTTGGGAAACATGAGGTCCCAGAACAGCAGTAGGGAACTAGGAAACAGGGTTTTTCCTGGGAAGTGACGCTTTTACCATGACCGGCTTCTGCCTTATCCAATAGTTCTTTTAGTGGAATCATCAACACATCACAAATCGTATGATACTGTATTTGCCTTCTTGATGAAAGTCTAGGAATAAGGGTCTAGTATGTGTTTCAGATGAAATGCTGGTAGTAATATATCCATTGTTTCTTGTTTATTAAGTTTCTTACTTGCTCAGTTCTAGCTATTAGTATGTAGTTTCTTCAAACTGTTTAGTGTCTTATAAAGAATCTGGAAGCTTGTTACATAAATATTAAGTAACAGGGATATCAGCGTGGCATGAAGAATTACTCTCTGCCACAAAAATTTCATGGACCGGGAACAATATTTATCAATCCACTTAAGATTTCTCTAGAAGAGAACAAAGCTAGAGAAAAGCACTTATTTTTATCAAATTTTATAACCAAACATAGGAACTGCTTTGACAATGAAATTATGTTTGTTCTATAAATATTGACTGGTATTACTGATAGTTTATTATTTGCTTCGTTATTGACTGAGTCCTGGACTGGGGTTTGCTTGTTTTGATTTTTTTTCTTTTGTCCAAGACTGCTGTCAGACTACATTTACAGTTTTGTGGAAGAGTGGAGGACTCAGGCTGCTAAAGTTAATTTCCTTGGCCTGCTTTTCCATAAGGCTAGGTAAAAATCATATGCAGTCTTGGATTAAAAAAAAAAAAAAAAGAAAGAAAAAGATAAAAAGATAAAGAAATAAAAGCATTACCTAGGTAATCAAAAATCCTTTTCTATTATTCAACAATTATTTTATTATTATGGTATAAAGACTGCCCCTGTTTCTTTTCAGAATTTTGAACAGAAATAGTTGTTGAACAGATTTCATCATCTCCATCTACTAATACATCTATACCACTAGGAAGATTTTGTTCTTTGGTAGGGTTTTTGGTTGGTTTCTTTTCCCCCAGAAGCTAGACCTTATTTTTCTTAGTTCTGGAACCCAAGATTTTAGTGTACGGTCTTCAGTTTCTGGTATCAATTCTTTGCTTTAATATTGTCCTGGTTTTACTGCTTGCTTAATATTTTCCCATTTTATTTCTAATTTCTACCTTCACTTTAGTACTTTCATCAAATTTTTCCTGTTTCTTGAGAGGGGGTGTTTTCTTATCTGTGAGCTTTGCTTGAACTTGATGGCAGTTCTTTTCTGTCAAAGATATCTCAAAGCACAGGTGTAAGAAATTCTTGCTTTCTTGCTTGGTTTCTCAGGGGAAGTTATGTTAGTTACTATTCTGTTACTTGAACTCTTAAACATATAAGGAAGGTCATTCAGAACTCTAATGAGAAAGCATATGACATTATGCTTTCATTATGCATTCTCACCTTTATTGGAAGGATTTATTTGTACGCAAGTTACGCTGCCTTTGCTAGTTAAGCAAAGGTAAAGCTGTGTAAGCTCTCTAATGTGAATGCAATGATACCATATGAAAATAACGTATATTTGTACAGATTAGGCTTTACTTGTTCAGAAAATGTTTCACTGTGTAGCTTTCTTCCATTTTGATTGTACAGGTACAGCTAAAAAAAAAAGTCATCAATTTGCTTTGCTTTAAGCTGAGTCACATCTGAGCTGTACAATATAATACTGCCCTTTATCAGAATTAGGTGGGAAGGTGTTTTATATTCTCACGTTTATGCATTGAACTGAATTTTTTCAATGCGTACAGTTGGATCTGTATCAGGTTTTACAATGTATAGTCCAAGATTTAACAAAATTCTGGAACAGACTACTAAAGCAAATAATTTATAGCGTATTATGACATTTGATTGTATCTTTACTATCTGAAAATAAAAACAATCAGTGAGATATTACAAAAAAGACATTATGGAGTGAGCATATTAATAGTGAGATATTGCAGAAATTTCCACAAAAGAATGTGGATATGTTATACAAGCATATGGCAGAATTTGTGTGACTGTTTTAATAACTAATGACCTTTTACATGTCTCACTGATACCTGCGCAAAACCTGTGTGTCTATGAAACTAGTCTAGACGATGTTAGTAATGGCTTCAGCTAACGTGAGGTGCAGACTGGGATATGGACAGGAGTTGTCTGGTTTACACTCATTCTGAAGAAAAATAAAGCAAGCATAGCGGTTTGGAGGAAGTAATTGAGGCTTAAAATAAAGCTAGAGGTAATTGAGGCTGAAAATAAAACTAACTCCTCTGAGATTTATTTGATGTTCCTTACTTAGAATTCCAAGTTGGCGTAGTTTTGGAAATTTAACTGTTACTGGTTGATCATTTCACAACAGTGATCAGGGTGCTTTCTTTTCTCCTACCTACTTGGAAAATTGCAACCTTTTCTGCCAGATATGGATATTATAGCTATCCATACCTTTATTGTCTCTTAATTGGACCACTGAAAGGACTCTCTGTAAAAATATTCCTATTGAGTCTATTCAGAAACTGAAGCTGGAGTTGGATGTGCTGTTCCCAGGACACCTGTAACAGGTTAAAATATTGTGTATCTACTCCACTCATCTCTCATTCATTGGTTTTCTTTCCCTCCCTTCAGAAGTTACCACTTCTACAGCCCTCCTTTATGTGACATTCTAATCAAGTTCTACCAAAGTAAGGAAAAGCTCATTTTTTAAAAATGCATAAGACTATTTGTATTGTCTAGGCAGAACCTTTTTAGAGAGTTGTGGTACACTCACATCTGCCAGCAAAGCAAAGAAGGTCGAATGAGGAAGCAGTGAGCCTCTGTGTGCAACCTAGGAAAGATAACCTCCTTGCAAAGCTCCACTACAGCCACAGCAGTTTGCCTGACCAAGCTGATGTGGTCTATGTCAACCTTCAGTACTTTGGGTTCTGCACTGGCTAAGTCTGCTTTTCCACATGCTGCTTAATATGTGTATTTTAACTTTAAAATACTAATTGAACTACGCCTTTCTTTACCTGAAAGTTTTCCTCACTTTTTCACAAATGAAATGGGGATAAATTTATCTACCCTTTTTGTAGTATCTAGAGGTAAAAGTGCTCTACAGCATTTTATGATGATTTATTTGTTAATACAGCACCAGAAAGCATCCTCTGATATGCAGCTTGAACTTTTCCATTCTTCCTTTAATCCTATTACTGCTGTTTAAATCCCTGTTTATCACCCTGAATGATTCTTCTCCTGCCTTGGATTTACACTCCCAAGATATTCAGGGACTGTTATCAAGTCCTCCCATTTCAACAAAGAGTAAGCCATAGTTTATTATACATATTTCATAATTTTAATTCTGTATTCCTCTACCTGCCCTACAGTTTTGTGATAATTTGTGTTGTCCAAAACATCTTTAGTTTCTGGGTAGGGTTTTGGTAATAAGAAACCTGCAAAACAGTGTGCATTTCAA
>VFFE01009149.1:294020-364020 GCA_008921705.1 Burhinus oedicnemus | reverse complement strand
GAGCAAGGTTCATCCTACATAAGATATATACAGTTGACTACAACAATGTTGGTGTAGTGTTTTTAATACTAATTTATACATATTTTTAAACAAAATGTGGTATAAAGTGGTATAAATCAGCGTAGGTCTGCTGGATTTAGTTGGCTTTACTGATTAATACCCATTGAAGAGCTGATCATTTATATGATGCCTTGAATGCAAGTTCATGTTAAAAATATATGCATCGTGCAGAGTAAAGTCAATTATTTGAGACATTATAAATTTAGAACTTCGGAATTAAAACCAAGTCAAAAACATTTGCTTACAACAAATTGTAGCAGCCTTTTTGCCATTCACCTGTGTAAATTTGTTGGGGTCTTGCCAGATCTTGACTCACACACCTGTGTCATCTCACAGATCCTTTTTTCCTACATATGAATACATGTATTAGATAACATTTCTGTTGTAGATTCTTGGACATCCCACTACAAATTTCTTACTTGTTGAAAATGAAAGATATTTTCCAACTTTTATTTCCTGCTTCTTAGATAGTATCAAATCTGTAAACACTCTCACATGTAACCACCAGTTTTCTTGATAATTTTTGGTGAGGAGCTTATCAGAGCTATTTTGGAAGCTCTAGTAACTCACAGAATCATGGAATTTTCAAAGTTGGAAGGGACCTCTAGAGATCATCTCGTCCAACTCACCTGCTGACGCAGGAATGCCTGGAGCACATTACTCAGGACTGCATCCAGGCGGGCCTTGGAAATCTCCAGAGAAGGGGACTCCACAACCTCCCTGGGCAGCCTGTTCCAGTGCTCTGTCACCCTCACTGTAAAGTTTTTCTTAGGTTTGAATGGAACTTCCTGTGTTCCATCTTGTGCCCATTGCCCCTCGTCCTGTCACTGGGAACCACTGAAAAGAGTCTGGCTCCATCCTTCTTCAACCCACCCTTTAGATACTTAGAAGCAAGAATAAGGTCTCCCCTCAGCCTTCTCTTCTCCAGGTTACAGAGTCCCAGCTCTCTCAGCCTTTCCTCATAAGGGAGGTGCTCCAATCCCCCAGTCATCTTTGTTGCCCTACGCTGGACTCTCTCCAGTAGTTCCCTGTCCCGCTTGAGCTGGGACTCGTGTCAAGTAACTTCTCTATTATTAATATATGTTTACTTTTAATAAAGACTACTAATCCATTGGTTAGGAGCAATTTCCTTGTGTGTTCTTAACATATCATATTCATGTAGGTGTTTACAACTCTAATTATTTTAGTCAACTAATTTGCAAGTAACTGTAAAGACTCACTGGTCAGCAATTCTTGGGATTATTCCTAAAGTCTTTTTGAAGCATTCCAATGTTTTTAGTAGATTGAGACGGTAACTATTCTAATAAAGTAGAAGAAAATAAAATGTTAAGCAAACATTTCTTCTGTATTTGGAAAGAACTAATACGGTGGCTCATAAGACATGAGGATGATGAATTGTTCTCCTCTCCATCAATAACTGGAGAGTTTGTTAAACAACATCTACTAGAGATAAACCTTCTAAATCAGCTGGCTAGAGTAATTTGCATCAAAGAGTAGTAAAAGAGCTGGCAGACCTCTCAGAGTTATTGATGTCCATTCTTTTCAAGCCCTGGAATACTGATGAAAAAAATCTATTAACATAGAACAGTATTTACTTTGCTCCAACACTCAAAATTGGCAACCAGAATGACTTAGGTAGCTGGTTTGACACTAGCCTCATGTAACTTTAGGAAAATCTTGATAACATTTATACAACGGAATTATAAGTAATGCTAATTAATGTGCTTTTTAAAAAATTACATTTTTTCCAAATAAACTCATTAGAATTTTGATTTCCAAGGAATTTGTGTTGATTTAATATTTTAAATCTTTGAGCAACACTTCACCTGATAACACATGATATTCTAACTAAAAAATGAACATTAAGAACATATACAAATGAACTTAAATGCTGGATCTAAAAAGTTCTAGTCATTGATTACAGGTGGCTCTAACAGGGATTTGTAAGGACACAAAATTGGCCACTTGCCTTATCAATGATTTGAAAGTAAATATAAAGTAACTGTAAATAAAATAAAGTTGTACTGTAAGAATTGATATCTGCTGTATCTAAAGAATGGGTGACTGACTCCTGAAAAGCAGTGATTTGGAGAATAATCTGGTGGTTATATGGGCAAGCAACTCAATGTCAACACCTAAGGCAACATCATAGCAACAAAGTAAAGTGACATATTTCTTTTGGAGTACATTACATTTTTGATGCATAAGTAGAGGAGTTGTGGAAAAGGAGGCAGTGATTTTGTTGTCATATAAGATACTGGTGGGACTGATAGAAAAATTGGAAAGGGTTTGGGAATGAGGTGGAGAATAATTCAAATATTACAGAAAGCGTCTTACAGTGGTAGACGGCTATAACTCAATCTGCTCTCTTTTTCAAAAAGTAGATTGTGAGGTGACTTATGCACAAATGCGCTCACTAGAAGGAAATACCAGAAAGCAAAAGTTCCTTTAATTTAATTGAAAAAGGCATAAAAAGCTTGACATTGAAGATAATAAGTTTTAAAGAAGAGGCACACTTTTAAAAAAAGTAAGCATGACTTGCTACAAAAGGGAAATCAGGCACTCGTTTTACTGCCTGTTTACAGGGAACAAGCGTCAGTCATTTCTTTTCTTCCAAGATTTCTCACTCTTCTGCCCTTAAAAGAATTCAACTTTTGCTGTACGTGTCAGCTACCATCCTCCAGACCCGGCACACACCCATTTTCTTCCTATCATTATAATTTTTATTTTTACTTTGAATATGGGACATCAAGGATCACTATGACAAATTATTGAAAAAAATTGATGTACACAAATGTGGTAAGCATATTGTTGTCAGCAATGTCTATTAGTCAAGTTACTAATTAGTTATTTGATGTATGAGAAATTTATATGTGTTTGTAATAAATAACAGGTGGATGAACAGAATTATGACATCAAGTAAACAATCAGTTTTACCATCATTTTAAACTGACACAATTGTTGCTAATAATTCTGCCTGTTCTGTGGTAGAATTTTTTGCTGTTCCTTTTAGATGTCAAAGTATCTTACACAAAAGGGATAAAGGGTTGACTGTGATTAGAAGAAAGATGACAAAAATATAAGTTTACATATGAGTCAACTTCATTCAGATGATGTAGCATGACAGAAATGGATATGGGAACTGGTAAGAATCTTGCAAATAAGCTGGTGGAAATTGTGGCCTACTGAGAGAAGCATGGATCTTGGCAACAGGAAAGGGCTAGAGAATAGGTAAAATCTGGTAAGGAAATTTTCAGTATTTCAGTTTTACTCAGTATTCTAAGCCTAAAACAGAATAAAACTATAAAAATTGATTCATTAAAAATAAAAAATCTTATGAAAATAGTTTTCCTTCAGTATGCTTGCTTCAGGTATGCAATTCCATTGAATTCGTAAAACATTTAGCTATTTTTGCCTTTCGGGCTGTATGAAATAATTCTGCTGCCTTTTGGTCAGCCTACTTGGTAGAGAATAGTTAGGGGTCAAACAGAAGATATCAAAGCAGTGGTAACGATGAGATGGGATAGAAAAGGATGAGTTATTTATGAATAAAGAAAGAATATATCTTCTGTTTTGAGAAGACTTCTGATACTACCCAACTGAGAGCATCATTAGAATATTCAGAGGTTTTTTCCCCATCGTGCTTTCTGAGTTTGTAGTAAGATATAACAGGTTCTTTTACTGGGACTGAGGACCAAAGACTGTCCCTGAACAAAGTAAGTGTAAATAGGGCAGCAGATATCTCACTTCCTTTGTTCATATGAAGAAGTTAATGTATATTTTGGTCTGTATAACATTATCTATATTATAACTTTATGTCTGTCATTTAGAAATTGGGAATTTAAATACGTGCATGAAAAGACCAGAAGGAAGTAGGAACTAGAAATGGTATTTTATTTAAAATCAAATGGAAATTCTTTAGGTGAAGGCAAGGATGATAATGGGGAAAAAGTTCTGATGTGACTTCCTTTCCAAAAAATGAGGTCTGAAACTATTCAGTGATCACGTCTCTTCTCAGTGATCTTGACATTACCAGTCTTCTTACACGTACAGTCTTACTTCATCTTTCACTTCTAGACTTTGTTCAGTCGGATCTGCTTTTAGAGAGTGTATAAATACATAAAATGTACTCACCTACTTCTCTTTAATAGATTACTCTGGAAAAAAATTATACTCATGAATGAGGTACATTGTTGGCCCATTGATGTATGAATATATTTTAAATAAAGAGCTGCTGTATAGAAGTGTGCACATGCAAAGAGTAATACCAGTTTGTCATGTTCTAACTTTTTGAATAAAAGAACAAACAAGAAAATGAAACAGTAAAAGTTTTTGTGTGGTATTCCTTTATCACTTCCCTAATATATACTAAAAATCATAATTTCATATTTTAAATATTCTATTTTCTGTGTTTTGCAGACTATGATAAGTATATACAGTGATTTTTTTTTCTTCTTGAAAGCACATCCAACAGTGAAACACAGACGTCATAGTATTTTGCTTTGTCTCTCAAAATTACCCTTAAAATAATCTTTTGTTACTACTCCATATTCCTTCCTGCACTGAACGGGAGTCATTATTGAGAGTGAAACTACTATCAGTAATCACAGATGAACAAAGACGTGTCCAAACGTATTAAAAACAGAAGCAGGGATATCCCAATGCTCAGATAATGAATGTTAGCTCTCTCTAGAGGAAAAGCTCCCAGTCTATACTTTGGCAACATTCCAAGTCTGAGGAGAGAAAGCATCTCCATATTTGTACTAAAAATGATCTAGTGAAGATTTAACTCAAATAGGAAAGAAAGTCTTTTGTTTTAAAAATATGAAGTAAAGTACATGGACTTTTGCAAGATTTTTAGAAATGGAAAAAAATAATAAAAAAGATGGAAATATTTGTAGGCTTGAAAAACTTTTTCAGGGTATTTTTAAAGTTAGAAAATATTTAACAAAATACTGTTAAATGTTTAAGGAATTTAGTACTCTATCTATTTTGAGACAAAATAGTTAAAAAATTTATTTATAAGTTCACAATCCTGTTTCAAGAGAAACAAAACCTAGTTATGAATATTATTTCCTAGATAAAGCAAAAATGAATTATATTTCTTGATGTTTGGTTTTTGGGTCTTTTTGGTATTTTAGCAGGTGCTCTTAATACCACTTATACTGCCTGAAAAATGACATTTGGTATAGCTCTGTGATCCATGTATCTAAGTATAGAACCCTGTTTTTGTAGATATGCCCATATAAAAGGCTTTCTCTGACATTAAGAAGTTTTTGAGGGATATAAAGAACACTACATTACACCTTGTCAACACTTCCTACTCGCTGTTTAATAGTTTCTGTAGTGAGAGTGTTTTGGTGGAAAATTATGGTATGCTAAATAGGACTGGTGCTTCAAATTACATCTTAACTGGTAGCTGTATAATACATTTAAGAACATTGACACATGATTCACAGTTTCTTGTACTACCACTGTTTTCTTTTCTTTTTTTATCTTTTCTGAGTCAGTAGAACTTTAGAAATGGAACATTCATGTAGGAACTCAGCTAGATTCTGATTCTTCATATTTATTATAAGAACACCCACAAGGTGCTATATGTTTTCCAATCATGTTAAATAAAAATTCTTTCTCTACAGAACACACATTCTAAACAAATTAATACTGTTTTGATAATGGGTTTGATTTATTTATGTATCCAGTGAGAAGCAGGCTTTTTTTCTTCATTGGAGTGGCTACCATTAAAAATTTTTCAGTGGTCCTTGCAAGTAAATCACGTTACATTACCACATTACCACTGTATTTACAGTATTTCCTTGCTATTTCCTTCATAGTGTATCTGCAATAATGGGATACCTGCAATAAATGATATTTAATTGCATCTCTTAAAAGCAAAACTAGAGAGTTAACGGCAACCAACTCTGTTTTGGAAGTAATTTTCCTTCTAAAGCAAAGGAAACTTTGGCATTTTTCTGTGACCTTTATATATAGGATGATTTTTTTAATTCGTTACTCTTGGTTAAATTTTTTCAGGTCAAAGTCACTTTAATAAATGTCTAGTGTACAAAATAAAATACTGTAACAAATTTATATGCTGCTGGCTTCCTGATATGGATTTGTGACAGCAGACAAATCAAGTTTTATAGGGAGCCAATATGGAGCTATACTACAATATGATTCCAATTACCTCGTACATAGCAACATCACAGCAGCCATTTTATTCTGTTGCGTCACTACAGGGAAGAGGGAATGGAGTCAAACTTGTCTTCTTTTCGTTTGTCTTCTATTGGAGTTGCTGCTAGTCAGTTGCTCAATGAGGACGTTTAAGTCAATTAGAGAAAGATGCTTCCCTACTGAGAGAAAGGGTAACTGCCTCATGCTCACCTGTCCAGATACACCTCCGTCTTCCTCCTTAATCTGCTTAACAGAAGGAATTGCTTTTGCCCCGTGAAAAATGAGGAAAAAATCCTATTCTTCCACCATATTGAGCTTTAATGGCAACAACACGCTTTTACAGGTTGGCATAAGAGCTGGTTTTCCTCTTATTTATCATATTGACACCAACTGCTTCTTGATCCTGAAAAATTATTTTTCTTGATATTTGTACTAGTTTCTTGCCCATCTATTTACTGGCTTGGTTTTTTGGGTTTTTTACACTCCGTACAATGGTAGGTTTAAATTTTTCACAAAAGTTTCAATTAGCATGATTGCTCAGGTTACGGCCATGATTCAGTCAGCTACTGGTTTACAGGAAGTTGTTAACAAAAGACACTGGATCCAGATTCCTTCTCAAAATGAAATTTAGTTCAGAAGATTTTGAAGACATCTCTATATCCAGCATAAATGTGGAAGCACGTCAAATGCATTATTTTTATATATATATATATATATATACACACACACACATGCATATAAGGTGGTTGGACTTTTTTAAGGGAGGGTTGGAACTGAGGAATATCGGTTGTTACTTTTATTCCAGTACATTCAGACATTTCTGCCTCCTGTCCAGGCCTCCTATGACCACCACTGTGATACCGATAATGGCCTTTTATGATTACTGGACAATAGCTAATGAAAGCTCTATGTTAATAATTAAATAATAAAAAATTACAAGTTTTTTTTCTATAAACACTGTGCAGAGTCCTTTTTTACTTAATTCTGCCAAGAAATAGACAAAGAAAACTATCTTACAATATATTAAAAATCTCTAAATATGTTTGTAATACCAGATACTGCATTAGTAACCTTCCAGAGAAGAAGAGACCATAAAAGGTGTTAAATAGCTGAAACTGTTAATGCAGTGCTACTTAGCTCTAAATGCACTGAAGTTAGCAGAGTATTTTAGTAAACCTGAAGGGTAACTATCTACTGCCTATTGTTTCTCTCTTAAATTTAAATTCATAACCTCGCCTAGACAGAAATGAAAAGACAGAGAAAAGATTCTGCTTTAAAGGATTTCTTTTCATTTTTTCCTCTATTAGAAACTGGAGTAGATATCATGGGAAAGAAAATCAAGAAACAGCAGATGTCATGTGTCACTTTTACAGTTATTGATACTAAGCAAGTAGCAGTTTGAATCCATTGAGATTCAGTATTGTATGTTTATGGGTTTATTTAAATTGTTAAAATGGAATACTTTTATGCCTTTAAATATTTTATGATTCATGGCATTTATGTTTTAGAATCTTATCCATGTGCCTTCTGTAATGGTAGATTTTTTTCAGCAGCTTTTATTTGTTTTAAGATAGAAGCAAATTACACCTTTAAACCATAGATGACAGAAGGAAAACATAATGGGAAGATAGAAGAGTAAATGTATTCCTGAGATGACTAAATGTTGCATGCATGAAGCGAAGACACATCCTGAATGTTCAAGGATTCCCAAATAAGTAGAATAATGTGAATTAGGAAAATTTTATTTTCACCTGTAACGGTAGCATAAACCAAGTCAAACAAAGTATAGAAGGCTTTGTGGGTTTTAATATACCATTACATCTTTTTTCCCCTGTAACTTTCAATAAGGTAGAGGAGATATTTTAGTTAGCCCATAGCATTTTTGTAATTTAAAAATGCAGTTTTGAAGATGAGCCTGAATTAATTGAGCTTTGACGTGTCACAGGAATCCACATTTTTAAGGGCACTAAGACTTTGTTCTAAATTTCCTTGAGAAAGTAGAAAGTAGAACAACTGTCCGTTCTGGTACAGACCTGAGCTTCAGTGCTAGCAAAAGAAATCACATAGTCTTCAGAAAAAAAGTGCTGTAACCTGGAGTACTTTTATGACATTGTCATTGTCCATCCCTGGCAATTTCCCACTGGGCAATCTGAGAATGTGCTATTCTATAATAAAAATATCCTTTCTTTTATTTTGTTTTACTATTTCTGGTAATAATTATTTCTTTATGGGAGTGACTGGAAAAGATCACAAACTCTGGAAGAATGGGGGAGATGATTCTTCTTTTGGGGAAACTTAGTATGCCCTGAAAGGAGGGCCAGAGGGAAAGTTCACAGCACTACAGTTTCTAGTGGGCAGCATACTTACTGCATAAAGCTGTGAATCTGCAGGTCAGGAAGAGATGGGAAATCCTGTGAGCAGCAGAGACAGCCGGGCAAGCCTCAGAGGACACAGAAGAAAACTCCCTAGTGAGGGACCAATGGGTTTTTTGGTGGAGTTTGTTGCAAATCGGAGTGGCAGTCACGGACTAAGCCTAGAAATCAAGCCTGGAAACAGGCCCTTCCTACAAAGGCTCAATGAGCAAGAAAAGCTGATTATAAACATTTCTTATTTTTGCTTTGTCTTTCCTACTTGATTCCCTGCTGTTTAAGAAAAGAAATTACAATTACCTCATTTGGGATTCTAATAATAATGAGCTTTTTTTAGGTGAAAACTCCTTCAGTTTTCTTTGAAGAGCCTCCTGCAGCGGTACGTGTGGTTGAAATGGGTCTTACCATACCTTGAGTTTGTTAGAACGGTTAAATGTGTTTTAACATGACTGCCCATCATATGGACCTAAACGTCTAAGGCTGTAATGGTGGCCTACATCAATGTCCACACTGGCTGATGCAATGACAGCCTTTTCTGTGTCCCTGAGCACATGTTTCCACCCTTCTCCTATGCTGGCTTTGGATCGTGTCAAACTCTGTGCCAAACTGTTTCAGCATGCTAACCTAGCAGAAAATTATTTTGTTTTGTCTTAAATGTGTGGGATTAAATAGTTTCTAACAGAGTCAGATGAGGGGCAGAAATAAATCAAGAGAGGAAGTTTTAGATGGCAGTGGCAGCTAGTGTTTAGATTAGTCTGAGCTACTGTGGGAATTTTCTAGCCATGCAAACATGGAACCTACATTGCATATATTTTTTGAGGGATCCACTTTGATAAATCCACGATTTGTTTCTTAACAATCCATCCTGCAATAGATTCACAGAGGATCCATCATTTGGCATACATAACACAATATCCGCTTATTGTTTTTAAACTCAGATGACATTTGTGCATATAAACAGTTTTGACAGTTTAACCACGTACACTTCTTAACTTGTGTGTTCAACAGTTTGTGTACTGCTACACGCATATACTGGAGAATAGCAATTAGTAAACTCAGTGACATATTTCTTCTTTCCTAGCTTAACATACAGTAATCCAGATGATCGGTGACACTGATACAGATTTGAAAAAATTAAAATGTACGGTAGTTTCTCCCAAACATGTTCTAGTGAAATGTAGGGAAATAGAGGTTAAAAATTTAAAAAGTCTCAAATTGTATGAAACTTCTGAATTCCATTCATCCTATAAAATAAATAAAAAAAGAAATTATCTCAGCAATCACATCTGAATTTAAATACACTATTTTTCTACTTCAGAAGCAATTTGTCTGCCACCATATTCATCTGCCATGTTTTGATTGAACCAATTATATTTGCTTGTTGTGTTCATTATTTCTTCAAGAATAATTTCACATTCGCTGTTCCACTCTTGTCTGAAGGCAGTCACTAAAAAAAACTGAAATAGAAAACATTATTTTGGTCACTTTATTTCCTACTTGAATTTTAAAACCTTTTCAACATTTACTACACTGTACGGCCTCTGCTTCAATAATCATAGAATCATAGAATGGTTTAGGTTGGAAGGGACCTTAAAGATCATCTAGTTCCAATACCCCTGCCATGGACAGGGACACCTCCCACTAGACCTGGTTGCTCAAAGCCACATCCAGCCTGGCCTTGAATGCTTCCAGGGATGGGGTCTCCACAACTTCCCCAGGCAACATGTTCCAGTGCCTCACCACCCTCAGAGTGAAAAATTTCTTCCTGATACCTGTTCTAAATCTACCTTCTTCCAGCTTGAAGCCATTACCCTTGTCCTATCACTACATGCCCTTGTAAAAAGTCCCTCTCCAGGTCTCTTGTAGGCCCCTTTCAGATACTGGAAGGCTGCTATAAGGTCTCCCCGGAACCTTTTCTTCTCCAAGATGAACAACCTCAACTCTCTTAGCCTGTCTTCATAGGAGAGGTACTCCAGCCCTCTGATCATCTTCGTGGGCCTCTTCTGGGCTCACTCCAACAGGTCCATGTCCTTCTTACGTTGGGGGCTCCAGAGCTGGATGCAGTATTGCAGGTGTGGTCTCACGAGAGCAGAGTAGAGGGGCAGAATCACCTCCCTCAACCTGCTGGCCATGCTTCTTTTGATGCAGCCCAGGATATTGTTGACCTTCTGGGGTGCATGTGCACATTGCCATCTCATGTTGAACTTCTCATCTACCAACACTCCCAAGTCCCTGTCCTCAGGGCTGATCTTGATTTTTTCTCTGTCTAGCCTGTATTTGTGCCTGGGATTGTCCCCGACCCACATGCAGGACCTTGCACTTGGCCTTGTCGAACTTCATGAGGTTGGCATGGGCCCACCTCTCAAGCCTGTCCAGGTCCCTCTGGATGGCATCCCTTCCCTCTGGCATGTCAACCACTCCCCACAGCTTGGTGTTTTTGGCAAACTTGCTGAAGGTGCACTCAGTCCCAACATCCATGTCACCAACAAAGATGTTAAATAGTATCAGTCCCAGTACTGACCCCTGAGGAACACCACTTGTCACTGCTTGACACTTGGACATCGACCCGTTGACCGCAACTCTTTTGAGTTGCTTATCCCTAAATATGTTGCATCCCAATGCTTAATCCCTAAATGCGTTGCATTTCTATTTTGCAAAATGAAATCAAGAGGAGGTAAAACATTTTCACTGGGGAATGTGGTACTTAAAGTAGGAGCTCAATGCAGCCTGTATTTGAGGTGCCACCTAAGCAAATAACCCAACTGGCCTACTATTTAGATACAAAGTTTCCTGTAAATAGGAAAGTGCCGAGCTGGCTCACTAGCTTGCAGCTTCATCAGATCTAATCCAGCAAACTGGCGCTAAACTGAATTTAGCAAACCTAGCATACACAGCAGCCTCAAGTCCAATATAAAACGCAGTATTAAAGTGCATGGACTGAGGTTCCAGTGGTACTTAATGGTACTGGGAGAGGTGGATGGATGCCAGATCTCTTCCATGCCAGACCTGCAAAGCTGCTTCCAACACCAAACCTTGGGACAGTTTGGATGGTCAGATCTGCCACTTCTCCTCCTGAAGCCAGCTCACTGTGCTGCCAAAAATACAAGACTTCTGAGACCAAAAAGGAAGCAAACCAAAAGGAAGCAGGGAGACTTAAAGTCTAAACCCTTCTCCCAGAACAATTTTTGTCTTTTTTTTCTTCTTCCCAATGACTGTTTAATATAAACATGCAGATAGTTCAGGAAACAGGAACCAGAAGTTTCTGAAAACTGTTTTTTCTATTCATCCACTTATTCATAGTGATGTGCATCCATAGCACTTCTTTTTTGCACCCACAGCATGTTTTTTCTGTGGTATTCTCTTAGGCAAGAAGGTGAATCTACTGATGCATTATGGATTTGTTAAAACATGAATTAGAAATTGTGCTTCTTTTAGTGACCTCAAAGGAAAACCTGGATTTTATTAAAGACATGAGCCAAATTGTTACTAGCTTTTCATCTTTATTCCCCACAGCACAGCAGCAAAGAAAAACTTCACTGTTTAAGGGGAAATCACACAATATGGCTTTGCACAAGCAACATAATAGTTCCTTTTCCAAACTTCTCAAAGCCCATTGTGTCAGCCTTTCCCCATAAAAAAGTCTTTAGTGTTCCTCCACATTATTTGCATCTCCTTTATATTTCTGCCGGAAACATTCTTTTTTTTTTTTTTTCCTCTTCTTTTTAACAAACACTGAAATTAGCTGAATGAGGAGTTCAAAGTAAAGGTTCTCATCCTTATTTCCCCCTCTTTTTTTGCCCATAAGCTTCCTCCTTCAAGAAAACTTGCTATATTAGGACAGATATTTCCACAAATTAAGTTGAAAGTATTCGGATGTTGTTGTGTCTTAATAATAGAGAACTTTTATTTCAGGTTATTACTGCAAAAACACCCTATTTTATACAATATGCAGTGGATCCATATTTAATATTTGGTTTCAGAATCGGAAAGCTCTCCAATGTATTACATTACCTTGCATTAAAGAAGTACTTAAAGTACAAAACAGTGAATTCTCTTGATTACTCTCTGGTTTCAAGAATATACTTCGATATACTGTCTGTCACTTTTCTTTACCATATGTCAGAAAGGAAAAAGAATGAGAATAGTTACTGATATATTAATAAGGCATTGCATACCATTTACTACCTTCAACGCCAGAGCAAATGAGTGTAAACAATAGATAGATACTTGTGTTTATTGCCTTTGAAACACAAGAGAGCTGTTGAGAAGGATGTTGTAATTTTCAGTTGTATCAGCTGTATTACAAACTGTTTGTCTTCCCCTTATCTTCTAGTGAAGAGAGGGAGAGGAAAGTTTATTGTGCATTTAAGGAGTGTATCTAAATGCTAGTTTCCCTTGCAATAATTAAGAGAACCCACGGGTGGCTCAATTTCATTTAATCTATTGCAGAGGAGGCTGACCCCACTGTGAGCTGGCACTGGTGCTACATCTGAAGGTAGATAGCAATTTAGGAGTCGTGCCATCTTCTCTCTGTATTTACTGACTAAAGCACCTGAGTTTAACAAATATTCTTTTAATTAACTGAATCTAAGCCATCATTAAATGGTTATCCTATAGGAATTTAGATATCTGTGCTTATCTGTACAGTCAGTAAAGAGAAAGAGGTATCAATAGAGGGCAGTTCAAAGATCAAGGAATGGTGTTTCTATTTGTCTCCAGTGAACAAGAAGGGAGATTACAGAGTCTCCAGACATAAGCTTCACCAAAATTAGATGATAAAGTCTAACCCTGTTGGTCTAAAGGCATAAAACAGGGCAAAAAAAAGTTATTAAAGATAACATATTTCATTAGCTAAGCAGTTAGAATCAGATAGGATGAATCCAGGTGTCTTGGGTCACTCAGCCAGGCTCCTGTAGAATGCGATCTATAAGAAGAGCCTGTCTCTCCCAGTGATCCAGCAGAGGCTGTAATCTAGCTGTCCCATTAAAGATTCCAGTGCTCCTGACACTGGCTCATGCTTAACAGTGACAAACCTCTAGAAAAATTCAGATTGAAATGAAGTTCTTTTCTCTGTGGCCTCCCATCAGTGATATGAGACTGAACTTCAACAGCTGGAAGAATTAGGAAGCTGGGTGGCTGGGTCAGACAGGTGCCCCACCACACTACTGCTTCCACTGAAGTTGTAACTCCCAGAAAAAGAGTGGAGCAGTGGGTCAATTTTAAATATCATAGTGAATCTAAGACAGCTTGTTTGTGGAGGTGCAGAGGGCAGTGGTATTGCTGTATGTTTTTCACAAGATCCCAAGGGCAGCATGTGAACACATGCAGTTTCTTTTAAGGAGTATTTCAAGGAATTAAAGCCAACAACTCCATTCTTGTCTGCTCTATTACACCCTTTTTCAAAATGATAAATTTGAATTAGGGTGTTTTAGTTCTTTTTTTTAAAACATCCCTTTAGTAAGTAATGAATTACTAATGCCACAATTACTTTATGTAGCATGAGTAATGCATTGCTTCTGATTTAAAGTAATTACATGAGTCAAAATTCCTAATTAAATTATGTAATTCTTTACAAGTTATTTTTCAAACTTCAAGTAAGTTTTTGGGGTTTTTTATATTTTCTATAAAGTAATTCTGTAATTGATTACAAATTTGTTTATTCTGTATTTAGCAACAGTGTTTCTAAAAAGTTCTTTCAGGCCAAATTTTTCAGAATGGCCTTGTAGTTTTGGATTCTTAACTTGAGAAACCAAAAGAACACTTGAATTTTAAACAGTAGGAATACATGAAGATTTAATAGGAGATAAAAATGAATACCCACAAAATTAAAGATCATCTTTCAGAAATCTTGTCTTTTTGAAAACAATCTGAGAAGGAAAAAAATAGCTGTAGAGCTAGATTACGTTGTGCATCCGTCTAAAATGACCAGGATAGACAAATAGGCAAAAGAGGGAGTCAGTATCCATTCTTCATTAATTCCCTTCTTTCATGCCACGTAATTCCTCACTTTTAAAGCTTCTCAAAGTCTTGTCTCCTTTGCAGTCACCCATCATCTAAAGAAAAATGCTAGTAAAACGTAAAGTGACCAGTCGATTTGGTACACTGCTTACTAGGAATTTAATAGAGAGATACTAACTATATATCTAAGGGGGTTGCAGGACTGCTCTTTCTATCTTTCTACCTATTTGCTTAATATATTGTCTAATACACTATCTTAAAAATTTCACTAGCTTCCTATCTTAGAAGGCAAAACTTTCCACAATTATGGTGAAGTGATACAGGAAGATTTCTTCATAAATTTCAGCGGCTTTGAAGGGTGTTTCCTAGTACAGTGAATGCTGATGCCATCTCCTGTTTTGGCATGTAAACTTGAGTAATAAAAATTAAAACATTCCTCTCAACAATAAGTGAAAACAGTAATGACAAGAACACTCCATAACTGTCTCTGCAATATCATAGAATCATAGAATGGCTTGGGTTGGAAGGGACCTTCAAAGAGTCATAGAATCATTCAGATTGGAAAAGAGCTTTAAGATCATCTACTCCAACCATTGACCCTGCTCTACCAGGGCTGCCATTAAACCATGTCTCTAAGCACCACTTCTACATGACTTTTAAACGCATCTAAGGATGGTGACTCAACCACCTCCCTGGGCAGCCTTTTCCAAGGTTTGATAACTCTTTCAGTGAAAAATTTTTCATAATATCCAGCCTAAACCTCCCCTGGCACCACTTGAACCCGTTTCCTCTTGTCCTATCGCTAGTTACTTGGGAGAAGAGATCAGCTCCCATCTCACTACAGCCTCCTTTCAGGTAGTTGTAGAGAGCAATAAGATCTCCCCTCAACCTTCTCTTCTCCAGACTAAACAATCCTAATTCCTTCAGCCGCTCCTCATAAGAGATGTTCTCCAGACCCCTCACCAGCTTTGTTGCCCTTCTCTGGACACGCTCCAGCACCTCAATGTCCCTCCCATACTGTGGCGCCCAAAACTGAACACAGTACTCAAGCTGCGGCCTCACCAGTGCTGAGTACAGGGGCACGATCACTTCCCTACTCCTGCTGGCCACACTATTCTTGATACAGGCCAAGATGCCGTTGGCCTTCTTGGCTACCTGGACACACTGCTGGCTTATGTTCAGCCGGCTCTTGACCTGGACCACCAGATCCTTTTCTGCCAGGCAACTTTCCAGCCACTTCTCCCTAAGCCTGTAGTGTTCTCTACATCATCTAGTCCAACCTTTCTGCCATGAGCGGGGACACCTTCTATTCTCCAGACTGAACAACCCCAACTCTCTTAGCCTTTCTTCATAGGAGAGGTGCTCCAGCCCTCTGATCATCTTTGCGGGCCTCCTCTGGACTCGCTCCAACAGGCCCATGTCCTTCTTATGTTGGGGGCCCCAGAGCCGAAGACAAGACTGAAACAACTGTAGACTTAGACCAGAGTGCTATAACTTAAATTTTATTTCTAAAGGTGTGCTTAAGGTACTATAGGACCAGGCTCAAGACCTTTCTTACTGTATCTAGTGATCATGTAACTATGTTAAATTTACTTCAAAAATAATAATAAATGTTTACATAAAGCAGAAGAAAACTATATTTGAAAATACAAAGCAGAGCTTTTCTGTATAAAAAACATACGTAAGTATAGGTTAAAAATAAATGTAAGTCAAAATATAAATATATTTGTCCAGCATCTTGTATGCATGTACTTTTTGTTGCATAGGAATTTTTTTTCCATTAATATTGTGTCTTTCTGTAGTAGATTTAAAACATAACTGCAAATAAGTTATTCTTTCTTGAAACGAGGGAAAACATGAGGAGTTGCACCAGGATAACTGATATATCACTCAGTATATCACCCTAATGATATGAATATTCTTGCACCAGGAAAAGTGTTGGTTTTGTTTGTTTGTGTGTTTGTTTGTTCAGGGATTAAAATCTTACGTGTAATCAAAGCAGTAACATTTGCCTAAGTCTACAGACAGCCTGAGGCGATAGATCTCCCCTGGGCTAAATTCAACACTTCTGCTGCGAGAGGCTTAAGTAGCATTTCTTCAAACACCCTTTTTTTTTTAATAATACAAGATATGAACTGCAAACAATTGCTAAAAAAATTAATTTCTTTGATTTTCTGGTTTTAGAACTAAATTCCTTTTCAATTACATGCAAGAGATTTATGTTTCCTACTAGAAGGATTGGTAACTGACTGGCATGTTATGGCAGAATTTAGGATGAGAAAATAGCTGCTTGAATTAACAGTGTGTAAGCTAGTTACCTTGGTTGTATTCAAAGTTTTAAGCCTAGGCCATTCTTTCTCCTATGTATATAAATTTTGTCTGCAGAAACATTGCAATACCCAGGTATTTCTTCTCCGTTAAATGACTATGTCTTCAGTTCAGAAAAGTCATGTTCTTCTATAATCAATCCTTGGTCATAATTTATTATGGACACAGGTGTTACCTCATCATTATGGCTAAAGATGAGAAAATACTTTAGGAAAAAGTTATGAAAAGAATAAAGGATTTGAGAGTGGGGTGTGAGGGAAGAATGCAACGTCTGCAACTAATACATATTGTAAGTTGTTTTTGCAGTCCTATCATAATCTCTTTATGGTCATTTTCCAGAGAAAAGGTAAGTGGAAGATTAGGACACAACACAGTTTCTAAGAGGTGTGTTGACTAAATGGGTTATGCTCACAGCACCTCTCTGTGCTCACCTATCATACTTAAGGTAACCGACTCTGTTGCCAGCTCTAGAGAGGTATTCAGCCAAACTAAGGCCACCTTCCTGAAACACACATGTCTACAGAGGGACTGACCATGTTCATGTTTCAGAAATCTTGTTTAGACAACTGAAATTAAATTATATTTATACAGGGTATAATGCCAGATATAGAAAATAATTTCCAGAAGCCCATCCTTGAAAAGTCCTGAAAAGTGATGAATTTTCAGATTTTAGAACTGCAGAAAATCAGACCTACTAAAAATGAAACAACTGTTTTAAATACAGAACAAAGATGTTCTTTTTATTTGAGGTATTAGGTACAGGTTATACATTATAGGCAACTGGTAAAATATATTGTATTCTCCACCACACTCACATGCAGAGTATCGCTGTCAACTTATGCTTTTATTATTCATACCTTCATTCACTTCTAAAGGCAAAATATATTAATTTGACACAACCTCAGAACGTCACATTTGCACTGAAGTTACGCTTCATTACTAATTGTACACATTTTCAGCACACTTATATTGACTGTGTAATTTAACATCATGATGCCCTATCTTACATATACCTGGCTATTTTAGTTCCCAAAAAACTTATAGTAATGGAATTTCCTAAAAGCTCTTGGGAGTCAAGGTTGAAGATTTCTGTAGATTAATTGTATTAGACAGATCCATTCACATTACTCAGTGACTATCTACTTCAGTAGCCTCTCCTTAGGACAAAAAAAAGACCTTAAAATCCGATAAAATTCAATACAGACAATGCTGCATACTTTCTGGTTGCAAAAGCACACCTCTAGAACAGCAATATATCCACTTGAAACTGCTGACAACATTTAGGAAATGTGATGAATCACATGCTGCAGAATGGAAGCCTTTGATCTAGTAAAAGCAGCTTGCTACTAAGACCAGGCTTTGCTTTTGCTTATCTTTTTAATTTAATTCGTGGCAGGTAAAAGACCTCAATATACTGGGTTAGCAAAGGAACCGCTTATGCAGAACTGGGTTCAAATTCTCTCTTAGGAGACAAGTGGGAATTACTTTGATGGTTTAATCCTAGTTTTCTACTTAACTATGTTACAATGTATGTGTTTGCATAGCTAGTCTCTTATAATTACATACAATATTTTTCACATTTATGTTAGTGCATCGTGGTGTGCTTCTGAGCTCCTGGTTTAGATGTGACTCCATATTGAAACAAATACTCCAGGATACAATATTTGCTCCTGCCTCAACCACCGGACCCCACTTTTCATGCAAACCAAACCTGGGTCATAGCGTGCCCACACTGATGAGAGGACCAGGAATGCTGAAGGTGCTGTGGCACTCACCAGCATTTAGATGGACTCAGAGTTCAGGAAGGGGCAGGCTGGAGAAATAACAGAATCACAGAATCACAAGATCACGGGAGTTGGAAGGGACCTCTGGAGATCATCTAGTCCAATCCCTCTTCCAGAGCAGGTTCACCTAGTGCAGGTTCCTTACTGTTCACCATCCCATGCTCACCTGGGTTTCCCAAAAAACAAATAGTCTGGTAGAGTCCCATT
Organism: Burhinus oedicnemus; assembly: GCA_008921705.1. Lineage (NCBI taxonomy): Eukaryota > Metazoa > Chordata > Aves > Charadriiformes > Burhinidae > Burhinus > Burhinus oedicnemus. Next base: position 345,140 of record VFFE01009149.1, on the reverse strand, counting down.
TGCAGTCTGCACCATTCCTAGTAACCAGTACTCTTCTGATGACACAATGGAAGTGGTTAATTTTTACCTACAGGGTACAGGGCTCAGACTTGCTCTTTAACCATTTACTCACAGCTGAGAGAAATCCCTAAGCAGCCTGCTGACGTCCACACACTCCAAACAACGATTCAGCAGAGATCATCAGAGAAAGGGAGAAATAGCTGTTAACTACCACCTCTTGCTGCACTATATGGTTTGGTCCAAAATTACTACATGGGTTTGCACATTCCTCTGTATTTTCCGTAGAGACACCAGACTAGATAGGAAGGCATGTAATGCAGATTGAAATGGATGAAAAATGATAGAATGATATTTGCTGTCTTTCTTGTGAGGTCATGGTTTATCTACCTAAATCACATTTATTGAAAATTCACTTTTATGAGGACTACAATTTGCTCACAGTTTTTTAAAAGCAAAGAAAACAAGACAATACTGCCAATGATTACCTTTCAGAAGTCTAAATAAAAATGATAAAATTATGCAAACCACAGTTCTATTCCTGCTGAGTTTCACTGTGTATCCATATCAGTTGTTATTTTCTCACTCTTTTGTAAGACAGAACACCTGAAGTATGAAACATTTTTTTCTAACATTTTTGATAATGCAAGTACGGAGGTATGGGATTTATGGGTATTCTGATTCAAATTACTGTCACTTAAACATGTATAGATGCGTGTGTATATATAGATATAAAATACTTATATTTGTAACCCTTCTTAAACCTTACAGATCACCCTGTTTGTGTCAACATCTGTTTGACATTTTATCTGCTTTGTCAGTACATCAGGTAATCATAACCTGTCAATTACTAAACCTTCTTTTCTAATTTCACATGATTACAAAAGCAACCAGAAATAAATTGTGTGTGGTTTAATAATACATGATAATGTTTTAAAGATCTTTAAAAAAAGTAAATTGCTTTTGCAGAATTAGTGTAGTCTATTATATAACATTAATATGCATAACAGATGGCTCTCACAAGAGTAAGCAGGTATTATTTTGATTTGATTTTAATTAGATATATATTGTCTCTTCCATTATATATTACCTATCTTAATACCATAAGAGGCTTTTATGCACAGTATTCAAAGATTTATTCCACTCAAAAGTTTTAAATGTCATTGATACGAGACCACTATTTTGAAGAGCATTCAAAAAGGCACAGTACTTCTGATGACAATTTTTGTTGGTTTTAACAATGATAAGATGTTATTGAAGGAAGTGGTAATTTTAAGTGTGTGTTCTCATTTGAAAAACATGAATATATACATTGTTCTTAAAAATCTACATATGGTTTTGTATTATAACATTCTTTCATTTGGCCAGTAATGGTTTCTAAATCTATTATAGCCATGTGGATTCAAGACCAATACATTCTGCTCTTACTTGTTTCTTCTTCATGTAAGCTTTAATTATCGTCTGCTGAATAAAAGGTTTCTCCACTCAGAACTTTGTTACTGTCACAAATTTTTAAAGCAGATTTAGTTTTCTAGATGTGCATTTCTGCAACATTATGAATTGTTGTGAGTTCGCAGTAGCTGTGGTTCTGGCAGTTAGGTAAGGAAAGGACTATTGATAAAATCAGGTTTTGGCCCATTTAAAGAGTCTGTTGAGAGAATTCTTATTGTGATGCCTTTTGTGTTGTAAACTGAGGAACTGTACCCAAAAGGGATTGTACAGACACCACCAAATAATTTTATCATTTTACCTAGGCCTCAAGTATCTATCGGATGTTAACAGATTTTCACCACTGTTGACTTGCATTTGATTCCATTTAGAGATATAAAGGTAAAAGTTGGACGTTCAGCTCCCAAGTTTTAGGTTGTTCAGTCCTCCAGCGTTACCTATTTTTTTTATATTGAATATACCAAAATAATTCCATCCCTTTTACATTCCTTGTATTTTAAATGCAATGAGCTGTGACCAAAGAGCTAATCTTAAAGAAATACAAAGCAAAAATAAAACAAAAAGTGGAAAGAATAAAACATTTAAACTGAAACATAGCAAGTTATAATCGTTCCATTTTTATAAAATAAATCTGATTTCAATTAAAACAACCTCTGGAGGTAGACTAGTGTATATTATAATAAACGGGTAAATGTAAGGCGTGGGAAAAGTTCAGACATTCCTTCTAGCATATTGAATCAATTAATAGCATGTACAAGGAAACCCTGATTATTTGAAGGAGTGGAGAAAAATGACTTGATTCTTTACAAGTAGTACAGACTATTATTAGTATTCCAGATAGAGTGTGTTCTAGGGAGTCCATCATATGCTTTGATCTGTCTGCATCCACAGCTGGAAACTTTGCGCCAGTCTCTGGAAGCAGCACGAACTGACAACAGTCGCCTCCATCAGGAAAGTGAGTTAGTGGTTGCAAATGTTAATCAGTGGATCAAAGAACAAAAGTGAGTAAAATTGGGTCTTTTTTTTTCTGATCTGATTTCATTTCCTATGGCCCCATACAATTAAAGCATTCATAAGAACTCTCTTCTCAACTTACTGCCATATCTTTTATCTGGAGCTCTGCAATAGGTCTTTATAAACATACTATCAAGGGGTTTTTACCATCACATTTATGTCCTTTTGAATTAGCACAAATAATCAAATAATAAATAAGTTATCTGTAAAAGCATAGTACAATTTTCAGACCCTTAATAATGTACAACGTAAAAAAATTGAACTCTAGATAAGAAAAAAATATATATATGTTCTTATACTTTGTGGGTATTTCCTTAGATTTTGCAAACCTCCCATATTAACCCTTTCAATTTTTAAATGTCTTTTTTGTGTATAGACATTTATGAAGATATCCTTGATGATGAAAACTAATTTAACTTCTCAGAAGGCAATAGCTAAATGAACAAGTTAAGCTGGCGAGAAGTAGCAATCCTCTACATTATTTCTCATAGGATATGAATATACCTGTAATTCTGAACATACATAAAAACATAAAACTAAACTTCACCTTCCTTGGATTATTTAAGTAATTGAAATACTTGTTGCTATCTTTAATATTAAAATATAAATGGCATCTCTAATGCTCCTCTGACAGGTAAAAATGGGTTGCTTTATTAGAGCCTATAGTTTCTCATCTTTCTACAAAAACTGTCCAACATCAAGAGAGCTAAAATGAACTAGATAATTGAATGACTTTGAGTCTATCTCATAATGATACGCAGTATGAGAATGCAAGAATGGGTCCAAAAGAAGAAATAAATTCTCTATAGAAATTGCACAGGTTTATGGGAAATTGTTGCAAATTTGTTATGTCTCTGCAAGCACCTTGCCCACACACATAGAAAGGTGTTACTAAAAAACCTGAACAGTTTAATGAGGTAAATTTTCAGTACAAAATCATTCTTGATATGTGGAACTGCATTTTCTTTTAAGTGCAAGTGCTTTCACGAACCTGTTGGCTCCCTTTATAGTTCCCTTTATGTAGTCTGAAAAGCCCATAACTTAGGTCTCTAACAAATCTGATCAGTTTAAAGCCTTTTAAAGATAAGATGACTCATTTCCAAAATTCCATTGTCTGTATCGATTAACTCCCCATTAATTATGAAGTAAGCCCAACACAACATTTGGAGATGTAGATATCTACCTTGTGAACAACCTCATTTAAAAATCTCACTGGCAAAGTCAGGACGCCTAGTGCACTGCAAATCATAGCTCTAGCATTGTAGATTCCTTAATGCATCAGTTGTTTTCTGTTTTAAATGCTAAGAGTCTACAACAGAATTTTATTGGAATCTTTTACAAGCCAAAATTCTATAATTGATTTTATTCCTCATTTTGACTAAAATTTTTAGATATTTATCACATTACAAAAATGCCACAAAACTGTTTACTGATTCCATCTTATTTCTTTAATACCTTGAAACAAAATCCTCTAATTGCGTAAGGACATAAGATTAAATAATCGAATTTCATTCTCTGCTAATAGAGGCAGTTTTCATGAGTTTATATTTTCAAAATAGTTGTTGTTTTGCCTAGGAAACACGGGGTTTTGCATTAGAAACTTTCTTTTAAAATAATATAGATATATTTATAGTTCACATTGTAACCAGCAATTTTAAATAAAAAGCATTTTTCATAGAGCAGGAAATTTGCAGTATTGCTTTGATTACTTCAAAGTTGATGTACATGTCTCAGTTTCAGCAGAGTAACAAAGAGCGTAATACTATATTCAATCTTTCTGAAATTTTCACATTTTAATTAAAAAGAAATTTTGCAATTCTTAGGGTTTTCTTTCAGGTTAGCAGAAAATCACTCACAAATATTGCTTCATTTTCAACTTTAGGCTTTTTGAAGTGATAGAGTAAATCAAATGAAAGCTATGATATATATATGCTAAAAACTCAATACAGGCAGTCTAATGTCAATTTTTAAAAATTATTAAGTCTTGCCAGGTTGGATAATTAATTGATTACAGTGGTACAAAAGTGGTTTTTTAAGTACAAATTTACAAAATGAATTTTTGTCTTAGAATTCCAACTTCTCCTATGCCACCAGAGGGATATTTAAATATACATTTTTTTTACAGGTGAAGGTGAGCAGAATGTTTTGCAGAGCAATCTGTCCTCTTGAAAATTCTTTTTTTGATCTGCACTATATGGTGCCCAAGTATTGGACCCATGACAAAAAGAGAACATTCACAGTTTATTTTTTCTGCAGTCTAGGAGGTGAAATAAAGATCCCTTTTGATATTAATTTCATTTTAGAATCACCTCATTGCTGGTTATCCTTCCTGACACCTTGTTAAAGTTAGACTTGACACTGCCAATAACCCAGATCAAAGATGTCATAATACATAATTGAAGGCCATATGGGACATACTTGGTAAAAATTCGTTTTGCAGAAAAAGGGACGCACACACTTATCTAACTGATACTTAACATTTAGTTGCTCTTTTCATGCAGACAAAAATTTTGAGAGGGTTGTTCCAATAAAATAGAACAGGTATTGTAGTGCAGGGGTGCACCAGGTCAAATTTGTTATGAGTTCAGTTATTTTGCAACATGTTACTACTTTTCAAAAAATATGGAAATATTGCTACCCACCTTGAATGGTTTTTGGGATTAGAGCACTTCTTCAGAAGATATGAAATAAAAAATAAGTGTCAAGGTTTTGAAATATAGATAATATTTGATTTATTTTAATGCAGTGCTACACCATAGAGATGATAATACAGGATAACTGACGGTAAATATTTTATATATTGTTTGCATTAAATGATATTATATACCAGATTTCAGAGTCAGTGTTTATGTAGTGGGGGGCTGATGCTATATTGCCATTCTACTTACTTATTCATTTATTATCTATTCAGTTTTCCAGTTTTTATTTTATTTATTACTGTTCCTTTTATGTACATTTCTTTGTTGTGTGCTGCTTTTGTTCTCTTTACTGTTCTTTGAATCTATGATCTGTGGAGGTAATTTTGAACAAAATTAAGAGAGCTAAATCAACATTACCAATATGCTTGTATTTGCCTGGAATGTTAACTATCTCTTAAGATTTGTATTTCATATATAGTGTGGTCTTTTTATTGTTGAAGGTTATTTGAATGTCCTCTAAGAATTGCTGAATTGTTTATTGATCTAATAATTATATATTTCTCAGTACTTATGATGTCTGTCCTTTCTTGTTCCTTTATCTTAAAAATTTAATAAACAAAACATCAAAGAAAAAGGAATAATAATAATAATAAAAAAAGATGCCTAAGAATAGATCCCTGAGGCTTTTCCATTTGAAAAGCTTCTATATCAGAGTTATTGTTTATGGAAATCTTCTGTGTACAATTTCTCAACTAACCTATAAAAGTCTCTATGGAGTTATCTATAAGCCCACTATCTCTGAGCTGTTAAGGAATATTTTATGATCGATAAAAATTTCTCCTGTAAATACATTTCTCATCGAATTAGAGCTAACATTGGTGTTGTGAGGAAGAGAGCAGTATTGGTGGAATGAAGCTAGATTATACTGCAGTCAAAATAATTTTCTGTTACAGGTCTTTGAAGTCTTTGAACATAATATTTTCAAATAATCTTTGTTGAACTAGAATGAACTACAATGTGTTCATACACTTTTCCTTTTATTTATTCTTTGTGTTGACTATTGTAAGACCTTTTTTAAAAGTGAAAGCAACAGTAATTTTAAAATATCAGTAAATATCTTAATTATTGTTGAGGTAGATCAATTCAAAGTGCTTCAGTTTTGTGTGTGGCCTAGGTGTGTTCTTTTAAAACACGGTCATGTGAAGTGATGTATCTTTAAGTTGAGGTTCTGCTTTTATTCCTTTCCCAATAAAATCTAATCTTTCATCATTTTTTTTCTGGTTTTCTACATTAACTACATTGTTCCTTAATTCCTTGATCTTTTTTTCTGACGCATAGCTATTTCAAAATACGTCTGTATGTACAAATAATTTATATGGCTCTTCCACATTATTCTTTACCACTGAATGGGTAGAATTATACTTGACTGTGCATATGTTTTCCCTTAGTACTTAGATTTTTAAATATGTTCCCCTTACTTTTGAATTTGATTTGGCATGGGATATCTTGAAGGTTATGCAGGAAGTCAGTTTTGCAACCTGTGGTGTAATTTTGCATGTTTCTTGGGTTTTTGAAGAACAGTGAGAATTAGTGGATACTTAACGGGAGGCTGTTAAGTAGTCTCTTCAGAAGGGTTCAAAAGTTGTTTTTCTTTGGGAAGTTTTTATGCAGACTCCATTCAATAAGCAACCTCTTGGGAACTGCATGTGCTAAACTTCTAGTTTGCTTCAAAACTTTATATGGATACATCACATTTCTTTAACTTTTGATGCATTTAATTCAAATAAGAACATTAAACTTAGGCTTCTAAGCGAGTTAACGATTTTTGAATTGTTCTTGATGGTGTTCAGGATCCATTGTGAAGTATCGCTCACTATTTCTCTCCAATGTCCTTTATTAACAGCTGTTGACACTGTTAGCAGGAATTAATGGGTTCTTCTTGCATAGTTACATTGGTTTCTTTATAAAACATCGGAGATAATAATGTTGGGCAATTGAATTCTGCCCTGAAGCTTTTATATTGTGGTTAACTGTGTTTTATCTTGTCTCCTTACCTCATGTTTTAAGGATACACAGTAGTCTATGAGAAGAGAAATTTAGGATGGTGATGACTGTCTTCAGCATGATGATAACATCTATTTGTCATTTTGATTAACACTGTAGGTATAATGAGGTGTTATAATAGATTTTTGAGTAAAATTGAGATGACAATGAATACATTGCAATAGTGACTGAAGTTTTTTTAAGAAGGTTTTGGTAGTTTTCCGTATGTTTTCAGGTAACCAGATAATCTCCATCCTGGAGTGGTTTTTGTTACATTTTTCCTTGGCTATGTAGTTCTAATAAGAAGTTACAGGATCACTCTCCTGACACTGCGTGATTTATAGTACTACTTTATGATAGGTACAGTATTTGCTAGACTATGAGTCCTAACTGCACTGGATTCTGTTTATTTCTAAAACTCTATAGCAAAGAAGAAATAAGAAATCAGTTTTCCCTGTAGTTACACACAAAGGCTGATTTTTAAATTATGGCTGAATGTGTATTCAAACAATCTTGCAAAGTAACAGTCACCTTAGTTGTCAAATAGTTTTTCTTCAGAGAAAAACTATTTTGTAACTGCTAGAAATTGTTGTGTATCGTGCATGTTCTCATCAAATTATTAACAAGACCATTCCAACCTTTAAACTGTGATGTGAACTGTTGTTTCTCATACTGATATTGTAAGATGTATTACCCTAACACTGAATATCCCACCAGTAAACGCATATCCTATATCCCAGCCCAGCACTGTTCTCATTCTTAAATGCTTAAGCATTGAGTGCTTACTTGTACTACATAATTTGTGACTTCTAGGGATTATTCCATAGCTAGAAAACCATACTGAAATTCCTTCAAAGACAGGTAAAAAGTTAAAAAAAAGCTAATCTTCCTTAGTATCCCATGTCTTTACTTTCTATTTTGGAATATTACAGGTCGTCTTGGTCATTTGTCAAAACATTTGATTTTATTATCTGCTATTCACATTTCTGTGTTAAAGGTTCTGACCATGCCCATATTCATGGTAGATCTGTTTGGGGTTTTGGGGGGTTTGGGGGTTTTTTTTTGGTTGTGGGGGGTTTTCCTGTTTGTTTTTGGTTTTGTTTTTTTTACAAAGTAGTGTGTCCCATTCTTCAACTTTTATTTAGTACTAGGAAAGTTGCCTGTTCTGTCCTTTCAGAACCTCTGCTTGGAAGTTTAATGGTGTGGTAGGTAAAAAGTAAAACCATGAATGCTGACAGGCAGCAAGGCTTTTTATTTTTTGGGGGGAAGGTAAAGACGAACGTCCAGAACTCTGAAGTTGAAGCCTTCCACTCAATAGCTACAACCAGTACAGGTTAGTTATAAACTTTAATGACACCTGGACTAAGCAGGGGTTACACATGCTGAATCCTCAAATTAGTAAAGAGACATGAGGCAGAACAAGCATTAAAATATTGATCATGTGCCATGTTTCCGCATCTAGGGTATTTAGATGAATAAAACGAGGCTGGAGGGAAGGTCCTGGAAATGGAGGAGAGCTATGGAGACCCACAAACCTTGGCAGTAACACCTGAGACTTGTAACTGCGAGCAGGTGCCCAGCATGAAATCTGAACATTTTGCCCAACCACTCCTGACCAGTAGCAAAATCCTTGAGGGGAAGGGAACTAGAGACCTAGGAAACTTAATGTTGGAGGCAGAGTGAGCAAATGAATGTGTGAGATAATAAAGTAGTGCAACAGCTCGAGTCTTGCTGGTTATTAAATAAGCACTAGTACCCAGATGCACTCTGAGTTGTTGTTGTTGTCTTGCCTGTAACAAGTAGGCTGCGTGGACCCAGCAAGCCTACTTCTCATGGGTTTCCAAAAGTAGTAGTAGTGTTTTTACACAGAAAGGCAAATCTAAAATACTTTAAGAATTTACTTTAGAGACGCAATGCTTCATTTTATTTTGGTTTTTTTTCATTTTTTTCTGAATGGCGTTAAGCAGGCACTGAGAACATTTCAAGTACTTTTCTGAAATTCTCAATAAGTGGCAAATTGCCAGAAACAGTGTTTATATTATTTTCCAAGAAAATACCACAAACATGGCAAAGGCTTTTATTGACTCCAATGCAGACTACTGTGGTAGCCTTGCCCATATCCCGCAATTTTACCTTAATAACATTTCTTTGAAATAAGATTTTTGGGGAGGGGTGATTTTGGTCATATGGAAATAGGTTAGCAATTTTAATAACTTATTTTTTTCATTACTATATTTCAGTAGTTTTGGATACAAGGAGAAATAGGTTTTCAGTGAATCCTCTTCGCAGGAAACAGAACAGTGTACAAGTCCACATAGGGCACATTGAAAAAATCTGCTAGAGAACAAATTAATAGTTTCTTGGTTTCTGGCAGGCACTGTTCATCACATTTGTAGGATTTTACCCAGAAAATAAGATCAAGAGAGATGCTTTCAAACATGCCAATGTTGCCAGCTTCTAGGACTTTAGGAAAAAGACTTGAGAAGTCCATGAAAAACAGAATTATGTGTTCCATGGCTGATCGGTGTGTTAATGCAAAAGTCTAGGATTCAGATAGTCTCATGAATAGCATAGAAAACAATTACTTTGTTATGGAAGTGTGTTTCATAATTAATTCTATGGTGGCTAATGAGATGTGAGACCTGGGTGGAGTTTGTCCATGTTTGGACATTAGCAACTTCTGTCTTAAACACTAATAATGTCTCTTTTCTAACCCACTACTCATTTTCATTAGAATGACAGGTTTTTAACATCTCTGAGGCCATTACTTCCTGTCAGGTTTATTTGAATTGACCAATATTATTAAATGTTATTGCGGGTGCACAGACAGAAAGAGAAATATAACACTAAATGTGTTAGTCTGAATTTCTTCGGAAACCAGAAAAGAATCAGTAGTCGTGCATGCTCTTCCTCAAATCCAAGTTCCACCTCTCACCAGGATAAAACTAGTTGAAAGAGAATAAAAAGAAAAAAAACAAACACTAGAAAACACAACTTAAAACTGAAACAGGAGAGGCTGGTTGCTCAGGCTTTGATAAAATAAAACCTCCTTTGAAAATGTAAATATATACAGCTACAAGGGAAAGACCATGATAAATTCTCAGATTCTGACTAAAAGTGCTGCCTAGACTGAAATTGCACTGTGCTTCATTCACTTAATTTTACTTTGGAGACCCAGCTGAGCTGTGGAAATAATAAACTGTCACACTTCCCTGTTTTGTAAACTTGGCATTGTCTTTTGCCTGAGCTCTTCCCAGCAGTATCTGCCCTGAAAGTCTCTTCAGTTGTTTAGAGGATGTTACCTCTGACAACGGATGTTAGCTGACACAAAAAGAAGAAAATCTCTCTCTTTGAAATACGATCTTCCTAAAATTATTTTAAATACCAAAGTGGCTTTTATGTGTAAGTGTTGAGATTTTCTGTGTTATACTGTAAATATTGCCTCCAAAAAACAATAATTGTTGAATATTGCTGAAACATTTAGTGAACATCTTGTTGCATGTTATTTTAAGCCACTCAGTTAACGCATGTCATACACCAATCGAATGAAATCTGCTCCTCTAAAAACATATAAGCTATGAAACCATACTGATATTGATATATTATTTTTAAAATTGTCAGTTTGGAATAGCTTGCCTCCTATATTTTTCATAAATCATTTCACAATGGGCAATTTTTTTAAAAAGATGAGATTCATCAAAATTTTAATTGTACACTTGTGTCTCCCTATTAATAAAATATAGTTTTTTCTAAGCCCTGCTGTTTTTAAAGTTTTTATGAGAAAGGGCTGCAAGCTGGAACAGCTCTTTTAGCAGATATTAAAAGCTAATTTTGTAAATAGGTTATCACACTAAATTCAAAAAAAAGGAAAAATTAACCTTTTTTGCAGTTCCATAACAAGTATTACCTCAAAACACAATACCATAGGAAAATTAAGTATATTGTAAACACAATTCCTCGTGAATGCCCTAGGATTTTCTGAGTAGCATAAAATAATATGAGTAGAAGTTATATTAATTAGTCCTGATATGGAGCAAGGAAATTTTATTTTGTGAACAGGAAAAAAAAGTATTTCATTCAGAGCCTGGTTCAGCTCTAACTGAAGTCAAAAGAAATGGCAAAAAGTTCCTATGGGAAAACTATAGAGCACACTAAAAATTAGTGCCAAAAAAGGTGACAGAAGCAAAAAGAGAAGAATCATAAATTCATCTAGTTCAAAATAAGATTTAAAAAAGCAAATTTGGCTCACTATGAGTGAGGTTAATATAAATATCTGTGTAAGATAACAGATATCTTAAGACAATATAAAAAACTGAAAATAATAATTGTCTTTATTATTACAGATTATAGGAGCCTAATTCATCATCTGCCTTGTTATTGTGCTAGGTGCTATACAGATATAGAACAAAAGATAGTCCAAACAAAAGTTATTGTAAAATATCAAGAATAGTAATCTGACAGGAGAATGAAGTACGTTAACTTCATTCCTAGAAAATATACAATGCAATCAGGAATTCATATGAAAGGACTTCTGTCTTAGAGGATAAAGAGATTACAGAAAACCTGAAGGATTTCTTTGCATGGACCTTCACAGAGGATAATGGAGACATACTTTCCTAAGGAGTTGCTTTTTACATGTAGTGAAGGTATCATATGAACAACTTTTTTCCCTGGCAGAAAAGGACCTGAGGGTATTGGTCGACAGTTGGCTGAAGATAAGCCAGCAGTGTGCTCAGGTGGCCAAGAAGGCCAATTGCATCCTGGCCTGTATCAGGAATAGTGTAGTGAGCAGGACTAGGCCCCACCTCGAATACTGTGTTCAGTTTTGGGCCTCACTACAAGAAAGACATTGAGGTGCTGGAGTGTGTCCAGAGAAGGGCAACAAAGCTGGTGAAGGGTCTGGAGAACAAGTCTTATGAGGAGCGGCTGAGGGAACTGGGGTTGTTCAGTCTGAAGAAAAAGATGCTCAGGGGAGACCTTATGGCTCTCTACAACTACCTGAAAGGAGGTTGTAGAGAGGTGGGGCTTGATCTCTTCTCCCAAGCAACACACTGTAAGACAAGAGGAAACGACCTCAAGTTATGCCGGGGAGGTTTAGATTGGACACAAGGAAAACTGTCTTCACCGAAAGGGTCATCAAACTTTGGAAGAGGCTGCCCAGGGAAGTGGTGGAATCACCATCCCTGGACATATTTAAAGGAAGAGTAGACGTGATGCTTAGGGACATGGTTTTGGCAGTGTTAAGTTGGTGGTTGGACTTGATGATCTTAAAGGCCCCTTCCAACATAGACGATTCTATGATTCTATGATTCTGTAACTCAAGAAATTAAATTTAAATAAATCACAGCAACCAGATGACATTTTCCTAAGATTTCTTAAAGAACTAATGGCTAAACTAGCTACATTACTAAATAAAATAATGTAATTTATGTATATTGTATGCCTGGAGATTTGTATCTGTCTTTCCAAGTAAGATGCCAAAGGTAAACTCAAGAAGTCTAGATCAGTGAACTTCCTTTCAGTCTAAGGTGCTACCCCATTGCTGTTATCTGTTGTCCAAGAGAAAGGTCTGACTTCCTGCTTGGAGTCTTATTGGTTTTGGTTGTGTTGCCTGTTCACTGGCCGTTCTTTATTTGCTGAAAAACTTGTATTTATCTCTGGCATTTCTTATGCACAATGTAGGCTACATTGTAGAATCCAGAGCTATTTTACTATGTTAATGACAACTATGGTTTATACTTCTGGTGGTTACTGTTCCACAACTTCTTGAAAACAGTTAATTTAGATAAACAAATCCTGCAACAGCCTTGGAACATGCTGAGATTCAGGCACTGACTATCTCATAAATTTTGCTCAGTCTCCTGCAATGGTGGTGCACTCTGGTCCTCATACCACATCCACAGCTCTGCCTTTCCAGAGCTGTCAGCTTCCCATGACAGCTTTTCTAATAAGATTAAAATTTCCCTAGGAGCATGAAAAGATATCTGTTATTTTTTCTGATATTGCCTATTTGATGATTGTTTTCAGAACATTATGTCAGATATATGATAATTCCGTGAAAAAACAGATTCTAACAGTTGTACCTCATTAGCCAGCCAGACTTGATCTTGAGATCTTAAAGCAAAACAACATAAACCTAAGCACTTGGCAACCCCAATATTACAGCACATTCACAGAGGGAAACAGAGGTTTTGAGATTGGTACAGATATAATGGATGTACACCTGCCAACGCTTCAGGGGACTGTGCTTAACTATTTGTGAAACTTTTACCTATCGTGATTCTGTGAAAAGTCATGACTAACTGTAACATGATACATCTTTTATTTTGCTCTGTTGTAGTATAGTTAACAACCTTGCAGAGTTTTAAGGTGGTCCAACAACGAAAGCTTAAATTTACTTGTCTAATAAGATTATCATCTCTCATATCTGAAGTATTTTCTGCTTTATCTGATATATTGTTTTAAGCTTCAGTGAGCATGTTTTTCATAAATTATAAAAATCATAACTCAGTGTGTCTTTCAAATTGCTTAAAATTATAATGCAGAAATTTTCTGTGTCAAAGACAATGTCACCCAGTGCGGTCCATTACTGACAAACAACAGGCTCTGTGGCATTATGGGATTGATCACCTGGTAACAGACAGGTGTTTTTCCTTTTCTTCATTGATGATCTAATGTCTTTTTGCTTATGTTTTTGTTTCACAAACATTAGCACACAACTTTACCTCTGAGAAGGTTCAGAAATATCATCTCTCATTTGTCTTTGTGAAAGGCAGCACTGCAAATTTATTCTTTGCATTTTGTCTTTTTATTTTAGGGGGGGGGGGAGGAAGGGGGTGTAATCGTACTGAATTAAATCATACAATCATCAAATCACAGAATAGTTATCTGTTTATAGAAAATAAATGTTGGACCTTGTAGCTGGTTAGGTTAAAGACTTTTTCTTCCAAATCTCCTATAGAAATATACAGTATAAATTGGTTAGCTTGGATTGCCTGTAGCAATAAATATATTTCTAATGAAAACATGTATTGGAGACAAAGTCCACGTTTTCTTACATGGCTTTTTGAGGTTTTTCAAATCACCAGCAGTCAATTTAGTTGCTCTAATCTTTAAACCTAAGGGCCTAATTCTGACAAAATCTTTTGATATGTTTTCATTACATTCCTTGGAGAGAACTGTAGAATATTACAGCAGAAATTCATATTAGACTAACATTCATCCTGAATTTTTGAGATTCAGAAAATTTCTCAGTCATTTACTTAGTGCACAACTGCACAACTCTCTGAAAAGACTCATTAGGAAAGATTTCTACTTTCTGTTTGGGACATACCATGGTCACTGTGCAGATGATCTCGAAAAATACATTTAAAAATTCAGCATATTGAAGTTCCTCAGCACCAGAGTAGCCATAAACCTATTTGCTATTTAGCCATTTAACACAATTATTTACTGTTCAAGAGATATACAGTTACTATAGCAACAGCTACATTTACAGTCCCAGAATAAATAGAAAAAGTAATCTGTCCTGCCAGTAAAGCAAAAAGCTTTTTAAAATGTAGTTTATCTGTTGCCTTTACAATAGAAATTAGTGGCACGCAAATTATGAACCGTGATCTGGTTGCAGACTGCCAGCTTTGATCTTGTAGGCAATGTTACACCAGGCTCATGGTTTGACTGCATGTTCAGTAGCTTCGACAATTGACAGTAATATACTCTTTTCTCTTTTTTTTCTTAGTTTAGCCTATGATAAGTGACAGATGCAGCCAGAATAAATGAGAGAATCTTTAGCTGGCTTTTTCCATGGTTAAAATGATCAGTGTTCTAGGCTGAAAGAAAGGTATCTTTCACAAAAGATGTTAATTCAATAGCAATGAAAGAAAAAATCTAGATTAATATTGTAAAAAAAAAAAAGTGTTACTATTTTCCTTATAAAAAGAAATAAATTAGATAATTTTGAAAAGATAGTTATGTAAGTTTTCTTCACAGGCTTCTTGCGACATTTCTGCTTGAAGAGTCTCTGTGGACAATTTGGTATGGATTGGTCTTGCAGATTAAATTAGACTATCACCTGTTTCAGAACAGCTGCCTATGTCAATTCTGTATACCAGAATAAAATAAAATATCACCATATTATGCAATAATCAGTGCTTTTCTAAAATCTATCTTACATTACCTTATGTGTAAAGCCTGGGTTCTTCCAAATGAAAAATATTTGTTATGAAAATGATACTAAGGCAATCCATTTGGATGATGCATTTCTTTGTCAAAGACTATTTTAAAGAATGATTACTGTTACTAAGTAATTATGCCATGCAGGTAGGATGTCTCAAGGGGTTACCTGAGGAACAAAGCTCTATTGGTCTATGCATTGCATCAGCTGAGCACCTTATACTCCATGTCAGCAGTGAGTCGCTGAAGTTGAGTAGGTCAATGCCTGTCCTGTGGACAGTGCTCTTCCTGTCCTCTCCTGCTCACTTGCCTATACCCCGCGGGACAGGGGTTATAAAAGCTCTCTAGACTTCCCTTCACCTGCACTGCAGGTATTAGTAGCATGGCATATTGGTATAAAAGAGCAAATAAACACCTCAAACCCTTTTTCTTGTAGTGTCATTAGTAAGAATGGCTACGTTTTGGCCTTGGAGTGGTGAATATTCTTAATCTTTAAAAAAAATTTATATCTTTTTACTAACTTGGATATTTCAATACCTCTTACAAAAAATAATGTTAATCCTAAAATTTATTACCTCCAGCATTTGCCATTCTTCTTCTTCCATTTGAAGATACGTGATCATACTAACAAATTTCAGGAAGTTTTTGTAATATAAATATACTACCTTAGCTATTTCTTCCTCTTAATTATTGCGAAGACTGAAGAAGAAACTGTTCTTGACTGACACATGAAAGCCTGACTTAAAGCTTGATTTTCACTCTTTAAAATGGTGTTTGTTAAAACTTTCTGTTTATGAAATGTTCTCGATAAAAGAAAATTCCTCTAGTTATTCTTATGCCAGGGAAGAATCTGGATTCATAATGTTTAAAGAAAGCTGAAATATTTTCACGTTTAAGAGTTCCTGATGAGAGTTCCCATGAAGCAGCCTCTTCAGATAAGAAGACTGGAGGATAGTCACTCTTTGCAGATGTACAGAAAACCTCTAATCAGTAGCTTGTCATACTACCTAAAATTTGGTTACTGCATGGTAGGTAGATATTTGGCAGCCTGCTGATCTGAGATGTTAAAAAAAATAAATTTAAAATTAAGCAAAAATTGTCTTAAAAGTAAAAACTATCTATTTTTTGCAATTTATGGAAAAAATATTTTGTAAAATATGTGTTATTTTAACTGAAAAGATACATCCTTATTTCCCAGATATTTTTAAAATTACATTCAATTATGAAAAAAACTAGTTAATAAGGAAGGTTGTGAAATGGTATTTCATGTTCTTCCAGAGCCCAGAGTTCAACTGAATGCAAACAGTTGAAAACTAAAAAATACAGTATTTCAGATTCGGACTTCTAACCTCAGGAAGTATTAAAGTGCAGAACACACTCATGTAATCTTAACTCTGCTTTCATTTAGCAAGAGTCCAATAAAGTCATAACACATCTATTTGCTATTTCCTGGGCAGAACAAATAGGAACTGTTTACCCCTATATTACAATGAATTAACTCACCTTCAAGGCCTCCTTGTAGTAAACAAAGAGCAGCTCTGCCTCTCTTTTGTATTCTTTTATACGGGTTAGTGTTAAAACTTTACAGTTGCTAACATCATGCTCATGCCCAAATCCGGACAACTTTTTTTTATTACAGTTGCAGTCATGTCAAACGCACAAAAAGCGGATCAGTATGTCTCCCCTTTGTTGTCCTCTCCTCACAGTCTCCAACACCTCCCCTCACATTCTCCCCGTCATCCTGTTATTTAATCATGTGTGTCCTCCTGGGAATCTTTTGCATGTGCAATTCATCCCCCTGTCCCTCCTCCTCCATTCTTAAAATGTTCTCTAAATATTCTGGAGATTGGATTTCTTAAAAATAGAAATGAGACACCTTCCCTTCTCCCTCTTTAACAGGACGGATTTCAGCTGCACACCTGCAGCTCCACTGAAGAGACTCACATGATTCTGTGCTGCTGCTGACGCTCAGTCTTACACTGACATGGGCTGGGAGAAGGCAACCTCACTTTTTGGTATCTTCCACCTCACATGAGCACTGCTTGGCTAGATGCTCCAGATACTCGGTTAGTATATACGAACATAAAGATCATTCTAATTCATTTGCTCTGCAGACAATAACTGACCATTGCGATAGCATAAATGTTGTGAATGATCATTTTTGACACAAATGAAGTAGTTGTGGCGTGTATAATAACTAAAAAAACATTGATGCTAATAAAGAATATGACTGCATTTTTTAGTTCAAATATGTGTAAAAATGTTGATAGGATTGACGTACACCACACTGGGAAAGGTGGAAGAGGAGTGAGAAGATTATATGCTGGGAACCTCTTCCTCAGATAACTTACATTTGAATCTACAACTGTAACTCATACAACAAAGTCAAGGCAGTGAACTTAAGCTTTGGGACTTCAGAGCACATATAGAAATACTGACCTTTGAACAGCAGGGTTCTCAACATTAAATACAAAAAAACTGGAGTTTCTCTACAGTGTTCCTCATATTTGTAATTTTCTTCTTTCTCTTTGGAGGGAAAATTCTTCAGTCCTTGTTCTAACAAAACTGCCAGTATTAATTATTAATAGGTATTTTGTTCAGTTAATAATGACAGAGGTTGTGTCCTTTGTTCTCAATAGTTATTTATTTTCAGTCTGTGAAACTCTTCAGTTATATCTTCTTGTAGTTTTGGGTCACGTATGCTGTGAATTTGCTCGTGTCGTTTATCCCTCAACCTTGGTTGTCACACAGAATGTATAACTTTTACCTGTAGTTTTGTCTTCATCTCAGTTTCCTTTTTCTCAGTATTAACTCTCATTAGTCCCTGTCAATTTTAGTTTCTATTATTGCTTTGAGGAAAAACACCATAATTATCTAGAGCACTGAATATGTATTGACTAGGGTAACATTTAGATTCAGTATCACAGATATTAATATTAATAAAGACCTTTTCAATTAAAAAAGTTTAAATTACTTCTCAAATGTTCTGATCACAGAATCACCGAATCACAGAATCACAAGGGTTGGAAGGGACCTCTGGAGATCATCTAGTCCAACCCCCCTGCCAGAGCACGTTTTTAAAAGATCCTGGAGAAAGGATCCATAGTTTGGCTTAGGTTTTTCATTGGAGATATAAAATAATCTTATCAGACTCAACATTTATAGACAGAAAAAAAAGACTAGTGTTTTGTCAGCAATAGCATGAAGACAGCATTGAATAATAATTAGTGTACAGGAATGATTACCCCTTTATGTAGACTGAAATTGATTTGGTGATTCAAGTTATTAACAAGGAGATAAAGGTTAACCCTTGCACATTCAAGCTGATACCTTCCTCTTCTCTTACTGCTTGTTCAGAAAAGGCAAATGTGGTGGCTTTTTTTTTTTTCATTTCATGGATAATGGACCAGAGAAAGAGGCATTTTAGTTGAAAAGGCCTTTTTAAGTTAGCATAAATAATTTCATTAAGACTGAAGTTTGATTTGGTAAATATTTCCAATTCATCACTGGAGAGGCTCTCACTTATCAGCCAGTACTCCCACAAATCATTCCTATGAAGCAGTTTGGAAGTAGGTATGACTAACTCCTTACAGGGAGTTTCCATGTGGCCGACCCTTTCTGGAGCGTAAAAGAGTAGAGCATAGCATAGACACAGGCTATCCCATGCCTTTTAGCCTCAATGTCGGGGAATGCCACCCACCATTGCTTAGTTTACTAACGTAGGTGTAGAAACATAGATTTCGATCTGATGGTGCTGAATACTATGTGATCTGAAGTATTTGTTGCTGTCACAGCTGTCTAACTCCACCCTGGGCACCTTGGTTGGCTGCCTGAATACAGCTCTCGGTGTTCAGAAAATGAATTCCTTCTTCATAATTTACCTTTTTTTACTGATTTGATAATAGTTATGCAGCGTTGACTGTAACATTGCGAGGGTGGAATTGTAAGGATGGCAGACCACGGAGTGAGTAGAACTAGCAGAAGTCCCTTTTCAGGCATACAGCAATATGCCTGAGGAAACACCCTGAAAACAGGAGAGGCTGGCTGTAGTATAATAAGTCTTTTATCTTTTTAATGTTTATGATTCTGTGACAATAACATTCAAGGAAGTAGCTTTTATGAAAGACATTCTCAGATACAGCAAATAATGATATTGATGAGAACAAATCAGTTTCATGGTGGAAGTGTTTAAAAATAAAAGTTCCTTTGAACTCAGTGAGAACCAGATTTAATGAAATTTAAATTAAAGTGAATGGAATAGATATGTAAGAGTTAATCAGCTGGAATGGCAATAATATGAAATAGAGGCTCTTTCCCTAGAAAGAAACTGCTTGAATGAAATCATGTATCTTGATGTTTATTGTTCTTTGACTGAGGCTTGCACATGTATATTTTGAAAGCCAAATTCTGACCCAATTAAAGTAAATGTCAAGGATTTGGATTTTTTCTGTCTTTGAGATTGTCCCTTATATATGAAAGTGAATTGTCTGCCTGCACTTTTGTGGATGTGCAACTTGGCAGCTCAGCGAGGTCCTTTGTTGTTGTTCTGCTGCAGCTGTTAATATATTGCAATGATACAATTTTTGACTATGGTAATATAATTTCATATTTAGGATGAAAATACTGATCTCTAAAATAAATAGAGCTACTTTCCAATTTTGCTACAGTTTTGCAGGTTGCAATGGAATAAACAAAACTTCACTTTTATTGTGATCAAATATTTTGATTTGGTTCTTGATCTTGAAGCAGTTTGCCTTAAAAACATTAACAATCTGTCCACATTACGGAAATAAAATGAGGGTAAGTCTTGTAGTCACTCCAGTGACATACACTAGTTATATTTGATTTATTTTCCATTTTTCTCTTGTAACGTTTGTAAACATTAATTCCTCTCCTATTGCAACCATATTACTGAGTATTGCCCCACTTAAAAATGACCTTACTCTATGCCTGGATTGAAGATTGTCTTATTTATTGTAAGTCATTATTACTGCTGTGGTTATCTAATGCATACTGGTAAAACAATGATTTTATCTCATCAATGAACCAAGCTATTATGGAAAATGTAGAATCTATAATAAATCAAATAATGTAGGACAAATAATTAACTGTTTATTAACATTTTCCATTTTAAAATACATATAAATGCTTATCATTAATATGTAAAAACTCAAAATCACAGATGACTCTGTTGATAGACCCAGTTTTTGATCAATATGAGTACAAGGTTAGGATACAGGTCTATCCGGAACAGTGTCTTGTCTCTGATCAGTGGACTATATCATCTACAAGATATAGTTGTGTTTTGCCCAGTATCATTTCTTAGCAACTTCTACCAATCTTCCAGAAACAGAAATTTCAGCTATGTCTTTGCATTTACTAGCTCTTCATGGATTTTCCTTTCATGAAAACAGTTCATTTGATTCTGAAAGAATAGTCTATGTTAATAAATATTCAAAGCATAGCTTTTA
This sequence comes from Burhinus oedicnemus, assembly GCA_008921705.1. Lineage (NCBI taxonomy): Eukaryota > Metazoa > Chordata > Aves > Charadriiformes > Burhinidae > Burhinus > Burhinus oedicnemus. Next base: position 324,355 of record VFFE01009149.1, on the reverse strand, counting down.
ATTTCTTTTTAAATGGGTGGTCTTCCATTTTTCTTTATCTCTAGGTCAAGACTCCCCACAAGATAATTTGTAATTAGTCAATTTTAAAACATCCCAATATAGTTAGTGATGTTGATATTAACCTTCATATCAACGTATAAAGAAATGAAAACATCTTCTTACATATTTTATAGGGATGCAACACTTCTGAAAAGTATGAATTTGTATCATATTTAGTCTTGGAACTATTTTTAATTCCATATATTTATAAAATGGTTATATGGAAAAAGATAAAACTTCTCCAAGCTGTCTAAGCTTTTCCCCGAAAGAGTAGTCTTTTAGGGAAAAAGTAACTCTAAGACGTTTCTCAACCAGATAGGTCTAGACTTTGTAGCAAAAGCTGACTGCAAAGCTAAAACATTTTTTCCAAAGAACGTGCATCTCCTTTGACTTTGAAACTTGTATTATCTGCCTGCTAGTGGGCCTTTGCAACTTGGTGTAGACTTCTCTATAGGATTTTGGGAAGCCCATAGGTTTTTAGGAATAGATGTCAGAAATTAAATTCTTCTGCTCAGCGGAGACTTCCTTAACCAAGTTTCTCAGATTCCTTTTACAGCTAGTGGAGAGAGGACAGATGGTGATCCATTTCCTCCTGAAGTAAAATCCTGAGCCTATGTCAGTGTTAACAACTGCTGTAGTCCAACAGGTGCAGATCAGCTGATCAAGCTGTTAGTGCTGAGGTCCTCACGTCTACACTGTACACTTTTTGAAGGTTTTTCCTCAGGCTAAATCTAGTCTGGTCCACTGGATTAGGCATCCTTAGTAGTGATGTGGTTTAAAGCTGACTGAAAGAAAGTTATCCAGCAAAATGTGGTGGTTTTGACTATTGGCTTGTTGAGGAAGTACCACACTCAGCTTTCAGCAGTAGTATGTCAATGCCCCTGTCAGTCATCAATAATATAAAGCCTCTCACATGAAAAAAACATATTTATTCTTGCTTGTTTTGTTCATGCTTATTTATGAGTGCGACCACCCAACTGGTTGCCCAAGCCCAATCTGAACTCAGCTGATTTTAGCTTTTAGACAAACTCATAGGGAGGGAATTGTGGGCTTAATCCTGCAGCAGCGACACAAAAACGCATCATGTCTAAACTGCCCTCATCGTTCCTGGACATGCTTTGCTTGAGCAATAAGACAGGGACCTTAACTTTCTTTGACTCTTTGCAACTGCTTTCCTTGTGATCCACTTGGTATATTGGATTGGGGAGATGAGCTTGGTGTTGAGGGACAGCGCTGTCCTTGGGATGTGGGACAACCAGCAGTAAGCACAGAACTTGGCTGTGACAGACACAACTTAGGTCCCTTTATGAAATTCTGGTAGCTGATGCCTCTACTCAAAGACTTGGCTGCCACCATGGAGTTCTTTGGTTCTGACTCCATTTCTCAATGCTACCTGGCTTGGGGTGGGCAAGCTCACTGAGGGCAGTCAGGCACAGGCTCGCTAGAGCTTCAGCAGTTCACCCTTCAAGTCAACTTCAGTTGTTCGAGTGGGAGATGTTGATAAGATTGTCCGGGCCTTTATTCTTTATCGATTCCTTAACTGTCTAAGCAGTGGCAACAAGATGCACATTTCCATTTAGCACCCGTCCCAGGGCATTAGCCGCAAGGGCTTCTGCTGGAGATGCATGACAAATCAGAAGATGCCACAGAAAGGATATATAATGCCCATTTTTTCTATATCTCCAGCCTTGTCCAGTGTACAAAATCTGAAGAGTTGCTGTGCACAGCACCATTAGCACAACTTCAACCTTGTTGTGTTTGGAGAGGAAAGAGGCTGCACAGCACAGTCTTTGTACAGAAGCTCATGCAGGACTGCATTAGTACTCTCACTCAGAGGCAAAACTAGGCACTTACACGGGGCTGAGCAGGTAGTCTTTATGATCAGACTGACAGCAGTCATGGACTCTGTAGACCTGACCCCTAACTTCTATTTACACCAGAAGTTCCTCTCTCCAGCTCCCTCTCCCATGCCACTATCAAATCATGTTAAAAAAAAAGTATTAATGATTTACCTCTTTAAACCATAAGGATTGGTGTTGGTTGTGGTGGGGAGTGAATGAAAAATTGTCCCTGAAAGCTGATGTGCCTTTTAGTGCTTTTGTGCTGGGTCCAGGAAATGACACCTTGGAGCAGCAGTAGAAGCCCTCTGGAGTCTTCTAAAATTGCAGGACCCAAATCAATAGCTTTATCTTCAGACATCCCTGCCAGAAGACCCCTTCAATATTTCCATAAAAGGAGCATTTCTGCCATGCCACATGCCAGGTGCAATTGTTGTTCTTCATTGTTAAGATGATCAACTTCATCTTCTTGAACTACATGCAACACTAATTCTAGTCCTCTCTCAACAAGAGGAAGTAATGAGTTTAGCAGACTTCTGCTGCTGCTGGATTACCCTGCTTCTGAAGAGTCTGTTGACCTTTTGAGGGCACAGCTGGCACCATCTAGGATTTTCTGGGAGACTAAGAAGATTGATGTAAACATCAAGACAGAGTAGAATGAAATGTAGAAAAACAGAAAGGGATTTCAGAAGAGGATTCATCAATGAGGAACATCAAAAGCAAGTAAGGTAGGCAAAGAAGAAAAGGGATATTGAGGTGAAAAGTAGAAGAAAAGTTGGATAGATGAGGGACAGCTGGATCTGAGAGATCTGAAGTCTTGTAGTTGATGTTAAAACAAAACCCTGGATTGTTTTATTTGGCCCTTGGTGAAGAGCAAGAAACCACACAGGATATCACAGGAGCTCTTGACAATTCAAGACCCTCTTATTGGCTCGTGCTGGAGGACTTCACAGAATCAAACATAATCACTTAGGATAGAAGGGACCTCTTGAGATCATCTAGTCCAACCTCACTGCTCAAGTAGGGTCAGCTAGAACAGGTTGTCCAGGACCATGTCCAGTCAGATTTTGAATATTTCCACAGATGGAGACTCCACAGACTCTCTGTCAACCTGTTCCAGTGTTCAATCACACTCACGGTAAAAGAGTTTTCTTGTGTTCATATTGAATTTCATGGGCTTTAATTTACACTGATTGCTTCTTGTCGTATCACTCGGCACCACTGAGAAGAGTCTGGCTCCCTCTTCTTCATTTCCTCCCATCAGATACTTATACACACTGATAACAAGTCTTCTCTTCTGCAGGATGAACAGTCCCAGCTGTCTTGGTCTCTGCTTATACAAATGATGCTCCAGTCCCTTGATCATATTTGTGGCCCTGTGCTGGATTCACTCCAGTAAGTCCATACCCTCCTTCTACTGGAGAGTCCGGGAATGGACACAGTATTCCAGATGTGTCTCACCAGTGCTAAGCAGAGAGGAAGGATCACCTACCTTGACTTGCTGGCAACACTTTTCCTAATTCAGCCCAGGATAGCATTAGCCTTCTTTGCCACAAGGACACATTGTTGGCTTATGTTCAACTTGCTGTCCATCAGGAACCTATGGTCCTTTCCTGCAGACATGCTTTCCAGCCAGCTGTAGCAGTGTACTGGTGCTGGGGGTTATTCCTCCCCAGATGCAGGACTTTCTATTTCCTTTTGTTGAACTTCATAAGACTCCTCTCAGCCCAATTACCCACCCTGTCTAAGTCACCCTAAATGACACCTGATCTACCAGGCACTCCTTCCAGTTTTGTATCATTGCAAATTTGCTGATGTGCGCTCTATCTCATCATCCAAGTCATTAATGAAGAGGTTAAAGAGTACTGGCCTCAGTATCAGTCCCTGGGGTACCCATTACTGACTTGCCTCTAAACTTTGTGGCAGTGAAGTCTGTTGAAGCAGATTTTGAGCAGAGTTTTAGTTTCCTCCAAAAGCAGTCTGTGATCTAAATTATTATGCAGTAGTTGGGGAACATCACGGAATGTGTTTCAACAGTGTACTATTGTTCGAAACAAATATGTTAAGGTAGATGCACCCTAAAATAGATCAGATAAATTGCATCCTAACATTTTCTATTTCTGCCCCCTGAAGGTGGAGGCAGCTCAGATGCTGTAGAGCCAGTCTCAGGCCTTATCAACCCATATTTAAGTAACATATTTGCAGCTTCTGAAGGAGCAATGTGTTTATCCATTATTGGACTACTCAATCATCTCTATAACTAGAGAAATTTAGTAAAAGGATATGTTTTTTTTAATGACATAGTTTGCAAGTAACTGACAAAAGTATTCAAAGCCAAAATATGCTATGAAGGTTATAGGCAACAGTAAAGATCCTTCTTAGCACTTCTGATTCCTCAGGTAACATCTGTTGACTTAGACTGCATCACCAGCTCTCATGCTGGTATGTCTTGAGAGTGTTTAGGGAATCACATCTTCTCAGTTTCTTTTATTAAGGGATCTCCCAGCACAGCCATGGGGACCTGTCTGTTCCCTAGCCGGGATGTCGTTATCTTCATTTGATCCTTATAAGTTTTCACGTGTCTCTTCTTGTGATTTAGCATAAGGATATTGAATGTAAACTCATTTCTTTGTCCTATTCTTCTTAAGATTGTTAATATTTATTTATATTTATATTTATATTTATATTTATATTTATATTTATATTCTGATCAGACTACTTCATTTAGACTTGAAGTGACTATTAACTTTGTAAATAATATAAGAAATATTAATTGTTCGGGAACCTTTCAGGATTTACAAAGGCAAGTCTGAAATAAGCCTAGCAAATGTCATATATAAGTAAAAAGACCTATTCGAGAATAAAATAACCAAGACTGTACAACTGCAAAACAGTGAAATCCTATTTTAATAGATTTAAGGGAACCACAAAAATCTTGTTGCTGTGACAAAATCACAGAATTACAGAATCACAGGGGTTGGAAGTAACCTCTGGAGATCATCTAGTCCAACCCCCCTGCCACAGCAGGGACACCTACAGCAGGTAGCACAGGATGGCGTCCAGGCGGGTTTGGAATGTCTCCACAGTCGGAGACTCCACCACCTCTCTGGGCAGCCTCTTCCAGTGCTCTGCCACCCTCAAAGTCAAGAAGTTCCTCCTCATGTTTAGATGGAACTTCCTATGGTCAAGTTTGTGCCCATTACCTCTTGTCCTATCACTGGGCACCACTGCAAAAAGACTGGTGCCATCCTCCTGGCACCCTCCCTTTAAGTATTGGTAAGCATTGATGAGATCCCCCCTCAGCCTTCTCTTCTCCATCTAGATGAATTATTTTCTCTGCAGCCTAGCAGTGACAGCTTCTTCACTGTAATTCTTAAAAGTTTCTTACGCTTCCACTATTTCTTAGGTTCCTCAACCTCAACTTTCCCTTGCGCATCTCCCTAATTTTTTCAGCATACTCCAGAGAATATCTACAAGAGAGAATTTATGGTGTGAAATTGTGGAGGCAACGGTGTAAGGGGAGTGTAGCAGATCTCATTAACTCTAGTCCTTATGGACATCCGATCCAGTGATGGCTGCACAGCTGCATGATCCCCCCTGCCCCTTCCCTGCTCAGGTTGGGTGCACTTCTGCACAGTGCAGCGGGATCAGTGCAAAATCCTGAAACACATTGAAAACCAGTTACGCAGACTTCCACAGGAAATATAATCAAGACAATAATACCTGTTTTGTTAATTTTCATATTTAATTACAAATGCAATTTCTATTTTGTGTGAATGGTCTCAGATCTGATGTTTTATTGGAGCGATTCCTGTACTGCAGCAAAATTTGGGGCCTTTAGAGCTCGTTTTCGAAGACACAGGGTAACAGGGTCCTGTGTACGTATTACAGGCATTATTGCTGTGACTGCTAAATTTCATGTGGTTATTTTTGTAGTAGGGATGGGATTGAGACCTCCAACTCATTTCACAATAGCTATTGAATAGCCATCAGCTGAAGCAAATTTCAGTCAGTAGCAACCTGAAATGCAATTGAACTCAATGACCTAGAGGTGAAAGGCTCTGTATCTCATTACCATTTCCCTAAACCTTCCAGTCCCAGAGTATTTTCTTCAGTCTTTTGAAAAGAAACATCTATTATACAGGCATAACTGCTGCTGAGTATCTTAGTCATTTAACTTTAGACTGTTGAGTTTCATTATTGTTTATTCCTTTGTCTCAAGCTGAATCATTTTCTGTGAATCACATAAAGCACTATCATTATGATATCATTTATGAAGGCTACATAATTGTAGCTTTTCTCATTAAATCATTGAAATAGTGCATTTTTTTCTCACTAAATATTAATTTATTTTCATATGTGGCTATTACATTATTCTGTTATTTCTCAAGGAAATAGTTTTAAAGTAGAGATCCTCTGTATTTTTCTGCTAGTATCTGATATGTTCATTTATTTTAATTGTAAAATAAAATTTTGGAGGGCCATTTTACAAAAGTATTTTTGCCATTCATATAATTTTTCAAATAAATATCTGGTTTTAAAAATATGAAGGAAGAGATTTCTTTTTCATTTTCTATACTCAATCTGAACAAAAATGAAAGTTTGCTACAAAAGTTAAATTTTCAGTCCATCTTATCTAACATGTCAGTAGCTATCAGTTAGAAATTATTTAGACACAAATAAACTAAAGTATCAAAGACATGGGAAGATTGTTTCCCTCCAAATAATAAGTTTACATCCTGGAAAGTGAACGGCAATAATCAAAATCATTACTATTTCTGAACCAAAATATTTTGTCTCATCTCTTAAGATTTCAGGTGTGTTATTTGATGTGAACTCTGAGAACAGTGAGCCAAAGAGATTATTTAGTGAGTAAAAATCATACTTGGAAAAACAATTAGAGTAAATGTCCATTCCTCTTCAGAAAAATAAAAAAGATGTGCTTGGCTTTTTGTGTGTGCTTAACTTCCACAAGATTCACAAACCACTAAACCAGAAACATGCTGTTTAAAAGACTATAAGTGGTGGGAGGACACATAGAACGAGATGTCTGACAGCTGGAGAGCCCTCCTACCAATGAACATTTGCAAGATAGACTTCTCTGAGCCAGGGACAATTTAAATGCAATTGGTATATTTCGCCTGCATTTACCTTCTTTAAAAAAAAAAAAAAAAAAGGGAAAAACCCAACCAGTTGCATTTCAGAAAAAGATACATACTCATTTGCCATATATGGTCAACTGAAACTATCTTAAAATCTCTGTATGCACATGTGTTAGAGAATTATGTGAATAAAACCCTCACTTAAAAGCGGAACAAGCAGGAAAGGAAAAATCATTTATAATTTTTTTTTTTTAAATTTCCTTTGCTTACAGTACGGATTTTTTATTATGTTAACATCATCATGCCTCTCAAAAGGATTTCATTGACCTGAGACCTTCATATCTGTATAAAACCATGTAGATATAGGTTTTAATAAATATTCAGAATGACCATGTATATAGGATGCAAATGAAAATTCCCTGTCTTTCCCAATAATATTTAAAAGTTTTTAAATATGACTCTACTCGTTTCCCAGTACCTTCTATTCTACAGAACCTCTACCTCTATAATCAGCAAGACCTTCATTCAGAAGATCATTTCATGTACAATAAGAGGTAAAAAATAATTCTTTCATTTTTCTCCGAAGTCAAGTTCTGTAAGAATATATAATGATATACTATCTGCAGAGAGTTAGATGATGTGAAAGAGTTTTAGTCCTTCTAAACCACAGGAATGCAATACAGAATTCCTCATGAAATATCTGTAATGCTGAACAACAGTCCTACTGAAATAACTGTACCTGTGTTTGCAAGTCTAGCAGAGATGTCAGGAATTTAATGTGCCTTGACAATAAACTGCCCTCTCGTCCATGAAAGTGGGCCCTTGTGAACAGACCTGAGATTTGTAGCATAGGGAAACTTGTAGAGCCATCATCTGCACTGTAGCTGCTTTGTTGATGGGTAGAAAACTTTAGTTTCAACCAAAGCTGTTAATCTAGGCTGTTCCTAAAACATTACATTCACTTTCTTTTTTCTTAAGCTACTCGTATTAGCCCTTGGGTTCATAAAAGAGCTCAACTATTTTTGAAGTTGCAATAAAAATAGCAGGCACCACAAGACGAAAAACCAAAAAGGAAAATATATCCCACCCAAAAGAAGAATTTCTCATAACAGGCAATCAATGAAATAAACATTATAGGAATTTCAACTCAAGGGGGTTTAATTTGCCATAAGTTTTAAACATCAAGGCTTGTTAGTGGGTATGGTTGTGGGGAAAGGAGTGAAGGTCTACCATCCATAACATATTTGAAGAATAAAAATAGTTTCAGATCCCCAGGCATTGGAAGGTCTGATACTGTATTTTTTCACCTACTCCATTATCATTGTTTATTTATTTGATATTAAAGTATCACATGTATACAAAATTGAAAAAGAATGCAAAATGTCTATTATAGATGGCCCAATTTCTACAGGATTTAGTTCTCTGTAGATGAATTTGTCTCCCTGTATACAGACTGTCCTCATTTGATGGCCCCATCTTTTCATATTCCCTTACCCTTTCTTTCTGCAAGGAAAACAGACAAGCCTTCCAATCGTTTTCAATTCTTTGAGGATCTGCTTCGCCTTGATTTATACCAGACAACCTCTAAGTCGCATGTTGCAGCTAGTATCATCCAGGTCAAGGAGTACTTGACTGGACTCTTGCTGGAGCTCAGAAAAATAGTAATGATTTGTCTGAAGGGTCGCTGTAGACTGCAGAGAAATGTATGAAAAGCTTGAATAAATCCTCTGCTTGTGATGAAGAAGTACTGCTTTGTCAGGACTGATTTGTCAAAGAGCGGGTTTTAGGGTGGGGTTTTTTTTGAGAATGTATTACCTGAATTCAGGAGACAATTCAGCATTGTTCAAAGTATTTTAAATACAAAATAACTTGCACATAGGAACATTTGCAGGGAGTATTGGGAGGTAAGTGGATTATGTCTGTGGCAATGCTGAGGATATAGGTAATAACAGGGATCTGATAAAAGGGGACAGAGTTTGAACTTAGAGGGAAGATTTGAGGATACAGGTAAGAAATAAGAGAAAAGTAGCAAGAGGACAGGAAGAGAAAGGAGGCAAAGGGAAACAATTAATGATTTTGTAGGTGGTAGTACTTTGTAGCTCTAGCTCTCTTTTCATGTGCATGCTTTCGGGGCAGTAGGGGAGGGAGGGTGCATTATCTCTTTAGACATTCCTGGTCTCACCTGATGCGAATCAAGCCCTCTTGCTTTTCTCCTGAGTAATTTGAAGACTCTTTTCTTCCAAGCAGGTATGAACGTATTGGTTTGCTCTTTTCTGTAGCATATTAAGAAAGTTTCTTGTCTCAGTCTTTTGAATGCCTCCAACTCATTCATATGATGGGATTCCAGGAGCTGCTCATCACAACCATGCAAGTTACTTGTAAGTCTGTCAATTGCCAGTGATGAATACGCCACTTAACTCCCAAGCTCTCAACATTGCCTTACAGTGGGACATTCTCTGTTCCTGTTGGTTCTCTAAGGCCCTTGGAAATATGCAACTAAATTGGGAAGCTCAGGAGACAGCAAATAGTGACACTAAAATTTCAGAGGCTATAAAGGCATTTAGTCCCAAACCAGATGCTATCATTAGATGTTGACTAACTTCTGAGTACTTGGGCTTCTGTGTGAAATTGTTGAGAGAAATGATAAAACAGAATAATGCAAAGGTAACTAATGTAGCTCTGTAGACACATTTTTAAAAGATTAAGATAAGAAAACTGTCCTTAGCATACTCGATAACATGTTTGTCTAAATCAAGACAGTGCCTATCAAACAGCTCTTATTAATACATTGGCTGGTCAACCTGACCCGGCAGAAGTAATTTTAGTTGTTTCTCAGATAGAATGCATACTATTTCTTTCCAGTGTAGCTATACAGGCAAATGTATAAAAGAGAGGCAGGAGGGAAGCACAGTCATCTCAAGAAAAAATTTTGGACCTCAACAGGAAGAAAGGGCTTGCAGAGATTTCAGGGAAAGGGGGTAGGATTTTATTGTAAAGGAATAATTGTTGCCTAAAGTGAAACCACAGACATTAGGACTGGCATGTTGATATTCCCTAGAAATTAACAAAGAAAGCTATTTTAGGTGAAGGGCTAGCAAAAAAGATGAGCCCTGCTGAGACTATCCCAGGCCATGTGTCTGTATATTGATGGAATTAATACCTTCCAGGGAACGATAGATGTTACTGAGGTATTAACAGAGCTTGTGGTATAAGCCACACATTCATTTAAACATAAAGCTACAGAAAGCCATAGAACTGATTTAATGTTCAAATTTTACACAAATATATCAGTAAAGGAGTCTGAAAGACGCTTTTAGGGCTCTAACACAACCAATCATTTTTGAAACAAGCTATTAGATCTTCAGTGGGGAAAAATTCTTGATTAGTAATAAGAGAATAAGGAGAGATAGAAATAACTGACACCAAAATTCCTTGTAGAATGTGTGAACATTCTGCTTCAAGCTAAGCAGGCCTGTGTTGATCTCACCAGTCATCGTATTTTGCAGACACACCGTAATCATGAGTATAACATATTCCCAACTGCTGCTGAAGTTACAAGTATTTTTGTGTTCTGCTCCAGATTCAGCATGATATATGTTGTTATGAACATATTTCATATTGCAATGACTTTTTTTATACAATGAACAGCAGATTATTTGCCTATCTGTTAACTAAGCTTCCCCCAACTCCCCTTTCTAATCGTCTTCAAAATTATATGATATGAGAAGACTAACAAGATACAACTTAGAAAGAATCTCTTTTTCTCAATATTGAGCAGAGAGGTGAAACATCCAATGTGAACAAAAACACAAACCATCTGTCAAGACAAAAAAATTATTTGCCAGGGTATTTATATCTGAAATGACAATCATCCAAAGATTGCTCTGTCAGTTTAGCAGACATTTCAGTCCATTCATGGATTAGGAAGAATTATGGTCCTGTTCTCAGTCAACTCCTTTCTTTGAAAACCCTTCACATGAGCCTAGAGCTCTTTGCTGCATCCCTCACTGCTTATGTAGGCAGATGCACTAGGCTGCACACACACAAACAGTTTTCTCTCTCCAGAACTGTCTCCTCAGTAGTTCTCCATCTATTCACTACATCTCCTGCCTTCATTTGCTAAATTCCTGGTTATATGACTAGCCATCAGTCTCAGCAACACAACACTGGTCCCGAACACAATCCAAAAAAAAGAAAAAAAAAGAGAGAAATCATCTTTATTTTAGTCTCGTACTGACACGGTATTTCTATCACTGTCTCTGTTTTATGCATATATAAACTATTATTTAAATTCTTAATATTTGAGTCCCCTTTGTCTAGTGTACACATTTGCTTTGATCTAAGGTCAGACCTACAGTACAGAGATAGGAATACGGAAGAGACTAATGTATTTTTGGCTATTAAGAAAGATACACAATAATTCTAAAAAATAATAACATTTGGATAAAGATGTTTTGTTGGTTTTGCGCTTGTCATCATAAACAAATCAGCCTGTATACTATAAAAGTCCTCCCATACTTGTAGCAAGTGTTTGTAGACTCCATAGCTGTCAGCCAAAATTTATGTTAAAATCACTTAAGAGCTGCTTTTACTTGCTTTTAAGAGTTCTCATCCCAAACATTTACCCGTTTTAAGGATTTTCAGTAGGTTTGCCTACCGATCTCTTACCTTTGGTCCTGTAGATAGCTATTAACAGTTTGATTCTCAGATGCACTGACATTTTTTATTTCTCAGTGATGCTGGTAGGAGCTGAAGACACTCTACACTTCTGAACAGTAAGTCAAAGAAACCTCATAAATGTTGACATTATGTATGAAGTGTTTATATTATTTTGTAAATTATTTAGTCAAAACTTAAGCTGCTCAGCGTTCAGACCACATCAGGTTTGAAGTGTTCCTGTAAAGTATAAGCCATGTTTTCAATTTCTTCTTTTTGATGAAGTCCTCTCAGTGACCTACAGCTTCTACAACAGAAATTAATTTCCAAACTGATTATCTGAAGACAATATATTTCATTTAGCTGACTTTCTTCTGTTACCTTCCATAAGTTGGCATTGTCCTGCTTAGTTGCATGTATTTCATTCAGTCTAACGGTCAAAGCTGCTGTGGTGTTCTGGTACTACAATACACAACTGATTTTCCTCTGGTAGCTGAGAAAAGTATTATTGTAACAGTTATTATTCCTTTCTAAGAAGAGAAAAAATAATAGTTTTGGGTACTTTCTTGTTGTTTTCGCCATAAAAGGTAAAAAATGTCTCAAAGCTAAGTTTTCATTACGTTGTTCACAGAATGTCCATAGCATACAGAGGACAACTCTATAACCTTTTACCTTACTCTTTATTGTGATGGTATACTGTATCATTATTTTATTGACATTGTTTTATTGAATTTTAGGATACCATTATGCTACTTTGTTGGCTGTTTCATTGCCTCAAGTAACATAAGCCACATTGCTTGCAGTGGATTTTTGCAGTTTAATTAGTATGCTGCTGTGCTGTTTTTAGTGGCATGCTGCTATGGTACCTTTAATTGAAATCTTTCTCTTATGACTATAATAATTATATCACCCTGATGCCTTTAATCTGGCACCATTATGCAGCATGTGGCTGTGCCGCATTAACTTCTTGATATTAATCATTTGGATTAGTACCAAGGGATAACCCAGAAGTAAGAAGCACACTAGCTCCCCAGTTGGACTATTTTCTAATTTATAAGTTCTTCTGTAAGGCCATGAATGCATGCCTCAAAGATATCTGGATAAGCATCCTTACGTTACAACTGTGGTTTTAAAGATCCTGGAATCCATGTATCTGCTCGGTCTTTTCCCTAACTTTCTATATCCCATGACAAATATTTTTTATTAATTCTAAGAAACTTCACTTTTTCTCCACATTTTTGTTTCAGTCTTATGGGCTAGCAAATGGATGCAAGTTGCTCTGGACTGGTCCTTTTGGATATTTTACAAAATACCAAATACTTTGTACAAAAGTTAACAGATCTTTCTAATATTTTTCTTACATATTCTTCTACTTATTTTAATGTGCTATTTTAGTGCTACAGAGGGCATTCCAAAAACAAAACAAAAAAATCATACTCTTTATGGACCCAGTAGCTGGAGACAAGAATTAATGTCATTTGATATGGTAAAAATACATGCACTATTTCAGATTAATGAAGTGTACAGTTGTGGGGGTCCATCCTACTTTTGAATACTGATGATTCTCTTTATAACTCTATCTTCCCTGATCTATTTAGTGATAAGGATTGCAAAGGGTAGTGTCTGTGGGAAATCTTGGAGTGAATGAAATCCAGTCAAAGTACATCTTGATAAAGACAAAGGTGATGTTGCTATATTGGAGGATGCAACAGGAAGATACAGCAGTGTTGATATCTTTTCCTTTGACTAAGGAATGTCTCCTCATTTTTTACTACAAGTTGCGTTTTCTCACATCTCCAGCTTAAACTGAATAGTCACGCTGTCACAGTTCAGAACTGCTTTCTCCTGGCAAACACACCGTAACTCTCTGTTTCAGATGTGATGTTCCATGTCATAGCATCCGTGTCTTTCTTATCTACAGGATGGATTGCTTAAACATTCTTATATTCATAATGGATATCTAAATTGGGATATTATGTGGCGATCTGCCAAGTGGCACTGATTTGTTGTAACACCTGTTTGTGTTCTTGTGAGTTGCATTGTTTTTCTATTGTTTCTATATAGATTTTGCGCCATTCAAAGTGCCTGAACAAAAGCTCTAAATAGTATCTGTTTGCACCTGTGAGACACCTCTGTTCACTATGAAATAAGTTCAGACCTTGTGTGGTGTTACGTATCCTTGGAACAATTCCTTGGTTGTCTAGACCCAGATTTGAAGTAACAGAAATTGATTCACGTCTTACACGGCAATGTCATTTCTTTGAGCAGAGACTTGAGTAGCAAGACTTCTCTGTGGAAGTAGTAGATGCGATTTTAAGATACATTTTGTTAAATAACTTACCAGTCTGTACCAGCCATGCAGTAAGTCATTGAGTAAGTTTTTGAATAGTGGAAGAAATTAGAACTGTTTGTCGATCATACGATTTTATGTTTATATCTCATAACTCCTATACGTTTTTGCTTTAAAATAATATGGAAGGGGTCAAGTTGCTTTGGATGGAATTCTTCTGCAGTCAAGTTGCTTTTAAAGCAAATGTAATAAATGCATGACCCTCCCTTTACCATAGTTTTTTGACCAGCTAGGTGTTAAAGGTGTATGAAATTCACACATTAGGATGTATAATGACCATGCTAGTCAGTAAAGACCCATAAACCGTGTGGTAGATCCATGGTTGTTTGGGAGGTAATGTGTTGTGAGAAAAAATAACACATTTTTGGTTCTTTGTATTGGGTTCTGAAATGGTTTATGTTAGGTTATGTGACAGAAACTTGCCTGCACACCTGCAAGGGAGCACAGAGAGACAATGCAGGTTGGGGGAACACAAATAATACTCTCCTGAGCTACCAGCCCATCAAAGACGTGTCAGAGGAGCATAGAGGTACATGGGCAGGCAGGGGAATCCCAATAACCAAGTCAGAGAAACAAAGCCTCTGCCTGACACTGCTGAGGGCAGTCCCAGGGGACCCTCAGTGCTATGAGCCAGAAGGACACACAGCACCAGCAGTCAACCGAAAGGCTCTGTGGGCCACCTCACAGATCAAGGAGGTTATACCTAGGGGTACAGTACATACTACTGGATGCATAATGGGAAAAGCATTTTGGGATTGTGGAAGCCTAATTATAGGATTCTTAGGGGAAAAACTAAGGACAGGGGAAGAGAGAGATCAAGGTGATTTGGGAGGAATACACAGGAAAATAGGGGGATAATGGGATAAATAGGGCCAGTCCTGTGTGAACTGTTGCCTGGTCAATACACTTACCTGGCTGTGCCCTGTCCCTCACCACTGCAGTCTGTCCTGCCTTCTCATTGAACTCCATTTCTATTTTCCTGGGTGAGGGGTTGTCTATTCTCTGTGTATGTGTGACTGTATAGGGTGTAAGTGCCAGCAACTGGAGACATGGGTCATAGGGATTCAGGAGTTTAGGGTTCCAGCAACTGGAGCAGGTGAGGTTTCATATATCAGTGTGTGGTCACTAGTGAAACCAGAAGAACTGATGAGCAGGATAAGTGCCCTGGGAGCCATGTCTGTCTCCGAAGGTAAGGGACCTAGAGGAGTTAGCTCACAGAAGAACCAGGGCAACTGCCGAAGAGACCATAGGGCCTGGGAGTCAAATTAAAGACTTATGTGTGTGTATGTGCATGTGCATGAGGCAACTGGAGTGCAGGGGATCAGGGGCCAGTGACCGCATAACACTGGTCTAAGGGTAGTTACTGGTGGGATCCATGGTGTGCACGTGTGTGCATGTGTAGTGTGAGGGGTCTGAGTACCAGGAGCTGGAGTGGTGCTCTAGCCTTG
This sequence comes from Burhinus oedicnemus, assembly GCA_008921705.1. NCBI lineage: Eukaryota > Metazoa > Chordata > Aves > Charadriiformes > Burhinidae > Burhinus > Burhinus oedicnemus. The sequence goes on along the minus strand of VFFE01009149.1, from coordinate 308,922 downwards.
AGGGTTTGTGTGTCCTGGTGCCAGAAACTGGAGAGAAGGGTCCAGTGCAGCTACTGGGCAGACCATGTGTCTACGCACAGCTGCTGAGGGATCCAAGTTGTACTTCTGTATATGTGTTTCCCACTAAGAGATCTTCATCCTGATCAGCCAGAAAAGGGAACAGGATGATTTCTGTTGGTGCTTCTTGTTTTTGTGTAAGCACCGAGTGTTTGTTTTGACCTGTATGGCCAGCTATATGTATATGTTTATTGTGTATGTGTACATGCATATAAAGGCATGCATGTGTATGCCTTTTAGGAATAACATGCTAAGCCTCACTAGGGACACAAACCTGTAGAAGCCTCAACTTTATCAGATTCAGCAACCCTTAACAGTTGTTTTTCTGCCTTCTGTCTCCCAAATATATGACTAATTGAGTAGTGGTTGTTTGCCCCTTGCAATGATTAGTTGGCACAATAAATTATCTTCCACCAAAGGGAGACGTTGTGGATAACAACCAAGGCTAAAATTTCTTCCATCCTTCCAGTTGCAGACTTCCCTTTTCATGATATCCAAAATAGGGAGTAGACACTGTATGTATTCCCATACCAGTTTCTAACAGTCACTCATCCCTTGAGTTATAGACATTGTATAACCAGAGTTCTAAAGATATATTTTGAAATTGCTACTAGTAAGAGCACTGACTTGAGAGAAAAATATGTTTTAGAATATGGCTTCATTATGCCAGCTAAATGTAATCAACATAAAAAATATATCGAATTTTATAAAAACTCTGTTTTAGGTTAACACATTCTCTCGGCAGTACTGCTCATTCTCACATATTTTGCAAACAAGTATTCAGTTAAGATTTTTTGACTTCTTAGAGTTATTGTTAAAACAAGTTAAGAAGTGGCAAAACTGAATTCAGGTAAAGGTGAACCTGAGCCTTACATATCAAATCAATGTATGTGAGGGTGTGTTCAATTTATGCTTTTTTGTCTCTTTGCTCATTTCCTTCCCCCCTCTTTAGCACTTTTCTCTAAATTTAGCAGCAACAATATAGTTAATTTTATTTGTTCTAGAGTTAATGATGTAGCTTAGATGTAGGTCTGTGTTTTTATAGGTTTTCTAATTGTTTTTTCTAATTATTTTTTAATTGCTTTCATGTGCTTTGGCTAGGGATCTGTTATTAAGACAGTCTGGCTGTTTTAGTGCTAAGGTAGATCTGGTCAGTGTTACTGGTAGCACAAACATTTTATCCTTACAATAGAATCTACTTACAGGGAACTCAGATACAGTGAAAAATCGATTACTGTATATTTGAGTTTAAGAAAAGCTACAATGGCTTAATTTATTTTAAAGAAGAAAGAGAGAAGGTACATTTCTACGACCTCAGAATAATTCACATTGACACATTCTTTTTTCCACATGGAGGTGTTCACCTTGTCCTTTAGTTTAAATGACATCAGGTGAGGCTGAGGAAATCTTCAACACCTGAAAGCTCACTGTCAGCATTTACTAAAAGGAGGGCTTACTTTCCCTCTGTAATAGATTTTGAACCAAACTTCATAAAAGGATCAAAGGTTGCTTTAATGGAGCTTTTAATATATTTTACAAGACGTAACTACACGCACATATATGCACACACAATAAATTACTTCTGTTTCAATGGAAATATATACAGTTAAAATCATACATTTGTATGGGTGTACTTATGGCTATATGAAAAAGTATATTCATATAAACACAGTTTTGTAATCTGGGTTTACTTATACACATTTTCTATTTCACTGTTTGTGTGTATGTGCGTACATCTGTACACGTATGTGTATATAATGTGCTCTGTGTATTTGATCTACAGATGATGGTAAGACAACATTTCATACACTCGCCTAAGTGCTAAAAAGAGGAAATGATTTACAATTGCACTCCAAGCTGCTGCCGGAAAAACCTTTCTACATCACATATTTCAATCTGTTGTATGCATGTGCCTGCATACACATCTCAAATACACCATATCACTACTACAACACCACTGCTGTTTTAAACTCTGATTCCTTCTTCAGAACATATTCCTGACTGAAATATTCATTTTTATGTATTGCTATCAGATGCATTCCAGAAAGCTGGGGAGTAACTACAAAAGCCTAGAATCTGAATGCTACTTGTGCAGTTTTCTTTAAATATAACCTATTGACAAGCTAGAAAAAATATATAGCTGTGATTAGGGATAAATTTTGTTGTCTGCTGGTTATTTTAAAGATAACAGTATATGCTTAAAAATTGAGCATACTATCAGTTTGTATCTTTGCTTGTGATCTACAGAATTTGGAATCAGCTACAGAAAATAAGTCATCAGCAGTTCTGATTATCAGTATTACAACTAATCTAAATTTACAACAGGTAAATTTGTACTTTGAGGTCCTGTTTAGTTTGAAAGGACTGTTCAATCTCTTTCAGAACAATTACAGTAGAAATCCAATTGTTCTTCCAACTGCCTGTTGCCGTAAAATTCCAGCTACCTAAGCTAAACAAATGCAGCTGAGAGCTGTTAGATGTGTTTACCCAGAGCTTTTCAAAGATCAAAGGGGAAAAAAAAACCCTCACATCTGTATATTGAATCAAACTTTTTACTTTACTTGAAAATAAAATTTTTAAAAAGCATTATTCCTTCCTCATGAAGTTTTCTCTAGAGAGCTCTACTTTCAAACTGTGCATGTACAACTTAAGGCACTTAGCCTTAGGAGGGGCCACCTCCCGCTATAGATGAAGAGCTCGACACTAGGTCTTATGTTAAATAGAGGCATGTACCTCCTCTTCCTTCCAGTCCTGTTTTTTGTCCTGTCAACGGGTGTTGGAATCTTTGGTCTCCATTCAGATGCACTTTTCTTAAAATGTTACCACCTGTAGGCTACTGTTACATTATTTCTTTGAAAATGCTGAAAACATGAGGGTAGTTTTGTTCCATTTAGCTTTACTGGGGGTGTGTGGTTTTGCAGCCAAGAAAGAAAGTGTTATTTTTTCCCCCTTGAGATGCTATTATGGCCACGGGCATCTTGATGTCTGATTTTAAAAGGTGCACTTCACAGAGCACAAAATGTCCCCGCCAGAATAACATGTTTTATGCTTAGTGTGCCATGAGGAAAATGGTGACCTTAAGGGGGTACTCTGTTTGTGCATACATTTCCTTCTGAGCTCTACAGGAGAGAGTAAGGTGTCTCAAAGTCCTGCGCCGGGAACAACTTTTCTCCCCTCAGTGTTTAGGGCAGAGACAGAGGGTTCAGGTTCCTCAACGACACAATCTTTTAGAATCGAAGCAGTTGAATGCAGACACAAAATTGCAATGCCTCTTATGTTTAGGCTATATTATAATAAGGTATTTGGTGCCTGAGCAACTGATATATGCTTCGCATTTGTTAACAACTTTTTAAAAGCAAGGACTATAAGCAATAGAGGCTATCTGTGAGCTTGTGATCCCTTGCTTTGAAAAATTAGGTCTAACATGAAATCATTTACTGTAACTATTTTGTTGTAAGCTATTTCTGAGTATTAAAAGAACGTAAACGGATTCTTGTTATGTGTCTTGGTTAGCAAATGAAAGTCTGGGGAGAAGATCAGAGTACAAAATCAACTCCTTATTGGTCTTACTGCAAAAAATGGTAAGTGTTACTTTATTTTTTAAGATGCAAAAATTATTTTTTGAATTTGTGTCATATTTTATATTAGTTTAGTAACATAACATTTGTTTTTCTGTAAAAGTAGCATTTATTTCTTAGGTACACTTATTTCTTGATCACACGGAGAATCTTTGCTCACTTTTAGTCTATTTACATGTATCAGTGAAAATCATTATACAAGAACGAATACCACAAAAGTAACCAGAGATGAATGTTGGAATTCAGGTAATTTTACAGATCTTAATCTGGTTCTGCTCTTTTAGTTTAAGTGGCTAGTTTTTGACAATGCCTTTTGTCTACACATTCTCTAGAACCATGTTTATGGCTCTATAATTTAGCTTTTCTAACAGCTGAATTATAATAAAAATCCAATAGGTAGTTCTTTTGTTGTATGAAAAAACAGTGTCACATTCATTATACCTATTTTTGGCAAAGTAAATTGTCTTTTAGGATAAATCCAAAAAGTACTTGTTGAATGAAATTTGACTGGACTAATCTGTGGAATGCATCTAGCACATATAGCAGGTGGGATACACTTTTTTAAACCGATGCCAGAGTTAATTTCTTCTTGCAGTCTCTCTGTGTCCAAAGCACATGGCCTATGTGGAACACGATGGGATAGATGACCCTTATTCACATTTTCTGTCTTTCTTGGCATTCAGCAGCCATCTTGCCAGTATTGTTGCCCTCTTCATTCTCAATCCATGTGCAAATGTGTTGCCAGCATGTTTGTAAGATGTTATTTTTCTGACAGAAAATCCAGTTTAAAGGTTTTTCAGAGAGGATTTTCTCCTCTATTACAATCCCAGCGATGTCCAGAACTAAGGAGTATTTTATCTTTCTTGAAGAACTCCACTGTTAAAGTTGTACCAAACGATAGTAACTTAATGTGAGGAAATGCTTTAGAAATGTTTTCCTCAAGACAGAAAAATCATAGAAAGAGCAGTTTCTGGGTATAAACATGAATGACAAGAAATCTGGAGAGGGACTTTTTACAAGGGCATGTACTGATAGGATGAGGGGTAATGACCTCAAACTGGAAGAGCATAGATTTAGATTAGGTCTCAGGCAGAAATTTTTCACTCTGAGGGTGGTGAGGCACTGGAAGAGGTTGCCCAGAGAAGTTGTGGAGGCCCCATCCCTGGAAGTGTTCAAGGCCAGTCTGGATGGGGCTTTGAGCAACCTGGTCTACTGGGAGGTGTCCCTGCAGGGGGGTTGGAACTAGATGAACTTTAAGGTCCCTTCCAACCTAAACCATTCTATGATTCTATGATTCTATGACAGCATAGATATAGAAAGATCTGAGGTCTTCTGTCAGTGCTCTGAAGTGGCAAGGCACTAAATTTAAAGCGTAAAACAATTCCTTCAAGAGTATGTTAGTTTAGACACAATACTGAAAGAGCTATGTGGCTTTTCAATTTTAGCAGATTTCCACTGAAACAGCTAGAAATATCAGAAGAGGAGTTCAGGCAGGTCTGTACTCATCCATGCCCTTTAAGCGCCTGAGTAAGTATGTAGAACCTTTGGTGGATTAAAGTATTCCTTGTAACTTACAGAACTCCTGCTGGGATCTTGCAAAAAATGTCCTTCTGGCTCAGCATTACTGAGTCTCAGTGCTATGGTGAACAAAGAAAGAATATACTTTTTGCTTGTAAATCCTGTGGATGAAGCACCAAAATTGAAGAAGCAGTGAATAAAGGCATGTTGGAGTACTATGAACCATTTTGTGAACTTAGGAAAGCAATATAACCCTCAGAAGTCCTCTCATGATCCATCATAACCTGTGGCTTGAGATTAGTAGAAAATGGGTTGAAGAGAACTAACCTCATGTTAGGTGGTTTCTGATGGTTGGTCCTTACGATCTCCATTGAACCTGGCAAAACAGATGAGCTCTGAGAAGAGAAGCGATCATCCACTGCTTCAACTGAAATCAACAAATTTGCCAAGTTATGCTTTGAAACCTGTCCCTTTTTATGTATATCTTTCACTTCAGTGTCTTAATGTAAAGTTCTGAATTTTATTTGCTTTCAGAAATTAACATTTTCCTTTGAATCTTCCTTCCATTTACCTTGACATTATATTACATTTAATTTACCAAATAATCTCTCTCTCTCTCTCTTATTACTGTTACTATTGCTCTGGTTGTTTTTTGTTTATGGTATAATTATATTGCCTGATAAATTTCCATTTGACCATTTCAGGCATAGAACAGGTCTTCAGTGTTTGATTAAAAGGACACTGTGCCTTTGAACACAGTATATTTTAAAAATCAGTTGAATTATTGGAAAACAGAGTCAGAGAGGAGATTTACCCTTGAGTTATTCTGCAAGCTTTTGTGTTTTTTCTATAATTTCTTTTAAATTTTCATACTGTTTTGGGGAGGAGGGTAGAGTTCAGTTTCTTATTCCCCTGGCAAACGTTCATACAACAAAAGAAACACCATCTGATTGCTTCTGTGAGAGAAACTAGGAAACACCATATGCCAAATGCTGTTAGTAGCACAAAATGAAAAGACAGGAAAAATTAAAAAAAAACAATAAACAGCATCTCCATTCTGTAATCTTGTTCAGGTATAATAATCCTATGTGTTACTTCTAACAGCAATGGGTAAGGGATTTTTTTTCTGATAAAGTGGGACTGATAAATTGAGTCAGTCTGTCTTTAGGAAAAAAATAAGTTCCTTCCTGAAAATCATTTGGCTACTTATAAGTTATGTTTTCGATATAGCCGAAGAGAAGTTTGATCCAGAAGTAATTGCTATAAATATTGGACAATATCACATAATATATGGGAAATATATTGCTTCTCTTAATAATCAAAAGACGGGCAAAAATCCACATTTTCTATTCTGATTCCTCACATTATAATACTTCTTTCATAAAATATATATTGTTTTCCTTATTTGTCTCATTCTATCTTGTATGTAAATATTTTGGCTCTACAAAAATATTATGGTAAAAGACACCAAGAATATGTAAGAAAATGCTCCTTTTGAGACAATTCCTTTATTTTAGGAACTGGTGATTCACAGGACTTTGGTCACCTCAATAAGTTGAGGACTGGTCCAGTACCTGACTCAACAAGGTTGAACATTGCCCTCATTATTCCCTTATCTACATAACCAGGAACCACGTCCACCATAGTCACCATGCGAAACTGTACTGGTAGCTCATGTTCAGCCAGTTACCTACAGTTATTCCTATCTTCTAGCATGTCATTGATTCCCAAAATATAATCCTCCAGTCCTATGGATCTACATTTTTTGTTGTTGCCAGATGTATGATTGTACATGTGTCTGCCATAAAATGTACACTGTTTGAATGAGATCAGTTCCACAAGTAATTTATACCACTTGGTAAAACATATAATATATAATATGTATCACTTAATACAATTATAATATCTAATTTATATCACTTGGTGTCCTCATCATTACTTACTACTTCACCAGTTCTTATATGACCTGCAAGCTTTGCCATCAAAAATTTAGTGTTTTGCCAGATTATCAATAAAGATACCAAAAAGCTGTCCGTAAAAAAAAACCCTCTCTCTCAGAACACGGTTTCCTGAGAAATTTAATGGTGAATACTTACTAAGAATTACTATTTTACCAATTTCAATGGCATAACTTATTTTAGAATGAAGCCCTGAGCTGTTTGAAGTGCAGTAATAATTGTCAAATATGCCAAAGTCATGCAACAGTTAGGTATTATCTACCTCAAAACAAAAAAACCCAAACAAATTCATAATAGCTGACTAAAAAATAGAAATTCCAGCATGATATAGTTTTCAATTGTTCTTCTGGTCACTTTCTTCTCTTTCAATAAGCCCTAAGTCTCAACTGTCTATAAGACTAGTTTTATCTCCTGTATACTTCATGTTTAAAAACAGGACATAGATTCCTAAGTCACAAAGGTGAAAATGAATTTTTGCCTAAAAATATGAAATTTGGCATAGGGATTAGTCTTAGTCTCACATGTGCCTCTTAGTGGTGGAATGAAATTGGTGTTGATGTGTGAACCAGGGGAAGGGTTTACATAAATTCATGGTGAATTTTGTAATTCATGTCATAACTGTCTGGTTTATATTCTTTGTGGTTCTGTGCATGTGTGTGTAGCTCGGAGAAATCTCACAGGGAATTCCAAAATGAGTGACAGTCCACAAGGAATGAAACAGAGCCTGAAGGTGTCCTGCCTTTTTTTGTAAAATATGTGAAGATGCATATGGAAGAAAGCAAGACTTAAAAGAGACATATATATGGAACGAGGCAACCCTTTCTGCCCCGCTGTTTGTAAATATACGTATGTATGGATAAAAAAAAAAATGTATGTATAAAAATTGCATTGAAAAAAAATTTGACTGTTGTTTACCAAGAAACAAAATATTTTGGATTTTCTATGTCTTCCAAGTATTCTTTAAAATTTTTTCAATGTCTGCACTGTCCCCCACCCCTAGTGTTAAGCACCCAGAGTCAGGAAATGAAAAGTTAAGGTTACACATGCAGCATGAACTCTGCTTCCCTGTGTGTACATGTTTTGATAAGGTCCTATATTTTTTGATCACATACATTTTTGACTTTTGTTCCCCATTTAATTTCAGGCCAAAATCAAACTGTACAAATTCAGAGCAGTATGAGTTAGGTGTTCACCGGGCATGCTGTGGGCAAACAATAAGTCAGGTTTCAAGCTACCTGAGTGAGCCAGGATCCTCTGGACATGTGAGAATTGTCTCGTGACAGAGGCCAAGGGTTAAGACCAAGCAGTCTGGGTTCTGTACGTGTTTCTCCTTTACTTGAAATGTTACTACAGCTCTCAGTGCCTCTCTCTGTTCTGCCATTGTAAATATTCATTCAAGTATTTCCTGATCTCACAGAAGCGTTCTGAAAATAAATTCATTACTCCTTACGAAGCACACTGATATTACAGTGATGACATAGATAGAAGCCTATGAAGAAAAATAAAAGCTTATTTGCTTCAGGGCTTAGAGGATATGTCATAAATACAATGCGGAACCACATGTTGAACATAAGGATAAAAAGAAATATCCAGGTGTTGCTTAGTACTTTGTGCCCCATATTAACCGGAGGCCCAGGGGAGTGGAAGGGGGGGAAAAAAAGTTAGCCTGTTTTTCTCCTACAAGAATTGTGATAGCAAACTAGCACAAGACATGCACAGACCACAGGACAGAGGTAATGTTGGAGATATTATTACCAGCTCTTCAGTTATAGTTCTATGAAATTTATTCAAAACTGAATTAAAATTCTTCTTTAGCTATATTCCTTTTGAATGGATCTCTTTAGAATGTGAAAGCTTTTCTGGTGCATAGAGATGTCAATTTATAATGTCTTACGGAAGCAATAATTGATCTGTTCCCTTATATATATTGTGTAAGCATAAATATGTTGGAAGATAGTTTTGCATTTATCATGAACATTCTGTATTAGTGACTAAATATTTTCAACCATCACAAATCCTTACAAAGACATTAAGGCTTTGTGATGTTTTAAGCTATTTTCTCCCTTTTTGATAGTAGCTGAAATAAAGAAAATGGTTTACAGATTTAGCTGTGTATATAGTTTGAAAGTAACAACTGAAAAATGATGTTCATAATCTGAATTGCAATGAAACCAATTATCTGTACCATGGTGTTTCACTTGGGAATACTCCGAAAGGTTTAGTATTTCTTAAAAGAAATTAAAAACAGCTGTAAAAATACCATAAAACAAAAATAGCAGCTGCAAAAGAGATTAACATTCCTAAATTTCATTTGAACCTGATATGTTATTTTTCCAACAGCAACATATATATATATATACTGATTTTTTAAATCTATTCTTTATGAAACTATATCCTTTTAAGAAAAAGACAGATTTTTTTTTTTTTTTCACCACTTCTTAGTATTACCCATGAATTTCATGAACGTTCTTTCCCTCTGCCCAGGAATTTTGTATTACATTTTCTTCTTTAATTATTATCAAAGAAAATCTACAATTGTTGAATATTGAAGAATTATTTAAATATTACTGATTAAGAATTAAAGATCTGCCTAATAAACAATTTATAGCAATCCTTGCACTTTTGTTACGTACAGCTGTCAAATAGCTTTCAAACTGAGCCCCATGCACCCTGTGCCTGTTTTAAAATTTTATATAGCGTCTGTTTTCCAATTAAGCAGCCAGTCATAGATGAAACCTTTCCTAATCTTTTTCATATATATAATAAAACTGAGTGTAATTTATAAAACAGAACTGGAGGTGCTGACAGTATAAAACAGTTTATTTTGCAGTCTTGGTCAAAACATATGGCAGCAACTTTTCTAGACTTCTGCCAGATGGCGGGCCTTAATCGATTTTGTCTGTTGTGCCGTATGTTAATTCTCTGTGAAAAGTGTTTCTTCAAACTCAATTAAAAAAAATAATGACTTTCATTTTCTTACTAAGCAACTAATGCTAAAACTGTCATTTAGATAGGTCTGTTTAAGTTTGAAAAGTTTTTGAAAACCCCAAGATATTTGTACAACAAGTAAAATTGATTCTAATGGCCTTGAAAGCCGAGATTGTTATTCATCAGCATACATATCATTTCAGGTCATTCTGAATAAACTTACCTTTATGATAATATTCTTTATCTTGTATTCCTGTTTTTCTTGTGGTGGGTTTTTTTTTTTTAACTAATGACAGTGTTTCATTTTGCAAATTAGAGTAATTTTGAGAACCAAAGACCCTGAAGTAAAATCTCAAATGATCAACACTAAACTCTTTACTCCAAGTTCTAAACACATTAAACTCAAAAAAAGAGTATAGCATGTATCTCTGCATCTCAGTAAAGATACTTTACAATGCAGTAACTGTTATAAACTTTAACTACTGGTCTAGTCATAACATTTCTGTGTGTTTCCTATATGTTCCATATTAAATTATTGTATTTTACATGACCATACTACATTAAATAAATTTTCCACAAATGCCAGTCTCCAAAGTTATTTTAAAAGGTAATTTTTGTTTTGTTAAGTATGAAATTTCCTCTTTACCCAATAAATTACAAGGCATGAATTTTTGATAAAGCTACTTCCTGATGGACGAACATAGTGGACACAAAATCATTAAATTCTACTAAAATTCTAACAGTTATGGTTTCTATGTATTTTGAAGAATATGTTAATAATGTGGATGCCTCAATAAATACAATTTTTAAAAGTCTATGAGTTAATGGGAAATATAATAAATCTTTATACATCTTGGTCTACTTTTACTGCCATTGTTCCTTTGTTATACATATTATTTGTGACACAAGCTTAGATTTTGAACTAAAATAAGATGTGTGCGTAACAGAAATCAAATGAAAGGAACTAGTCCCCAGAGAAATATGCAATCCTTTTGTAGAACCTAGCTTTAATGTAGACCAGTACTTAACATATTCACAACTTATAACGTATGAAATGGGTATATGTTGAAACAAAATATCAGCCAGATCTATTCTCCTTACCATGTTTATTTTATGACTACTTTCTTTTGAAATAGAGCAGGGGTATGGTAATATGTACACAGACTAAATAGGTTGTGTTTTTTTGAGCAATAATCCCACACAAGTACAACACAGAAACAGTGTTTTTCCAATATAATCCAGCAAGGGCAAATGACAGCCCTACCTGATGGTTGATATCTTTTATAGTACAGCTGTGACATATTTTATGCATCACAAAGAATGATCAAACATTTCTCTGGAGCCTTTCTGTCATGGAATGTGGCCCCACGGCCCACGTATGCCTTTACGTTAAGCTGTAATACACCTAAACTCTAAATTAGGTATCTGTTACCAACTGGTGATTATTTTGTAATCAGAATGTGTTTAGTTACAGTATAAAATTTTTATTTTGTATTATTTTTAAGAATTTCTTTTATTTAGTAGATGATAATGATTGTGTGGAATATATTTAAGATAAGTATTGCACATACTTGGTAATAAAAATACCACTGTAGGTAATTAAATAATTTTAAATGGACCATATGCTTATATTTTGGAAAATAAAATGGAGTACAGCTTACTAAAAGTTGGATGTCTGGGGATTTTGGAATATAGTGCTTAGTAATATTTTAAAGATTCTCACATAAAATTATGTTGATATATTTGACTCAAAACTTCCTAGTAATTAAACTATTCTGAGTCCTTCACTATGTTAACTATAAAGCAAGGTCCAAACACAGATTTAACATCTATTGCAGTATATCGTCAAGAGTGAGGACAGTGCTCTTTGCTGGTCAACCAGTTGGTTCCCCACACGTAGGCTTTTAGTGTCGCTTGACAAATCTAAGGTATAGAACCACAGAATTGTTTAGGTTGGAAAAGACCTTTAAGATCATCAAGTCCAACTGTTAACTTAGCGCTGCCAAGTTCACCACTAAACCATGTCTCTAAGCACCACATCTGCATGTCTTTTAAATAACTCCAGGGATGGTGACTCAAACACTTCCCTGGGGAGCCTGTTCCAATGCTTGACAACCCTTTCAGTGAAGAAATTTTTCCTAATATCCAATCTAAACCACCCCTGGTGCAACTTGAGACCATTTCGTCCAGTACCATGGATTGTAAAAGGGACAGTAGCTTTGCCTCTGTGGAGGGGAAGTGGGAAGCTGAGAAGGTATACAATAAGGCATCTTAACAATGATGGATATTTATATTTAGCAACTAATTCATTCAACCCTGGATGGAAGGCAAACCATAACACCACATGGGTTTTTTACAAGGGAAAGAAGTCTGTTGTTCAGATTAGCTGTGTTTTGAAGTAAACTCTCATATAATATGTATCTAGTCATGAATGAAAGGGGGTAGACAACAATCTTTATAGACATTGAGCATCGGTTATGAGGGCAATATTTCACCATCATCGTGATAGGGGAGTTTGGTCCAGGCAGAGCTTAGGAGAAGCCCTCTCATTCTTTCACCAAGCAAAGCTTGTGGGCCTGCCTTTCCCATTTTGAGATTTTTGGTGCCAGAACTCAAATTCTTTTGGCTTGCATCTTGTCGACATGCTTTGAGCACTACAAGAGATCAGCTAGGAAGATCACTTTTGTTAAAAGAATAGAAATCAATAGGAATTGACACAGCCCAGGAGTAGTCCATCAGAAACCTAGGTACTACTTTGGAAAGCATTATAATAAACAATAAAATAATGACACTAAATAGAAACTATGACCAAACTGTGCTCTCTTGAGCATCATTCTTCTAACAGGGAGAAAGTAGATAAGATTCAGTCATGGATTCCTGTCTATGCAGGATAATGTAGAATGGTATTATCAGTTAATGTCTTACATACTCTTCAACAGGAGACAAATATTATACTTTTATATTTGTGCCTCTTCTATCTTCCAGTGTCTATATACTACCTTTTCCTGCTGCTCCAAAAGGAGGGAAATAGTGTCCTTTTCTTACAATACTTTTTACACCTCACACAGGTAAGTAGCTGCCAGTCATACAACATGGTCATCCACAAATTTCTATTTCTTTCTTCAGTTTAGAGTGATTCTTCTGCTCATCTTCACATATCTTATTTTGGATAGTAGTCTGCAGACAAAACTCTTTCTTCTCTCAACAGTAGCACTGGGAAAACATGTTTTTTAAGTGATATGAATCATGAACTTCATTTTTCTTTGAGACACCTAAAAAAAGGAAAAGATTCTTTGATTACTGAGGTTTAGAAAACGGAAGCAGAATTAGAAGTGAAAAAATAAGAAAAGGACAAATAAAGATTAAAAAAGCATGAGAGAAATTATATTTTCTGATTCTCTCTTTTCATAATTCCCTTTTAAACTACTGCTTGATGATAATGCCTTTCTTACTGCAATAATGAGGTTCAGTATTTTCCAAAGTGATCACAAGGTTTGTTTATGGATAGAGAAAGGAATCAAACATCTGAGTAGGAAATTAGAATTAAATTTTAGAGATGCCTTTTCCTACCTCTCATAATCTATCATGTAAGAGCAGAAGAAATGGGAAACATCCCCTCCTGGTTAACAGGACAGCATGCAAAGTCCAATAAGAAGAAAGCAGACAATAACCCAAGAAAGAAAAAATATTCTTATACCATTGTCAAGGTTAGATCCAAACCACTGAGATGTCACCAGGAAGATTGTTATTGAATTTTATGAGTTTCCTTGTTTCTTTGTGGAAAGTGAGGGGAGGCAGGCCGGGGGAGAAAGAGAGGGAGAGGAAGAGAGAATGGAGCATTGAAGTCCATGGGTCCAAACACTGCAGGGATGTGGAAGAAAGGACACTGAAAGTCTGTCTTTACTATGCAGACCGTAGCTTGCATAGTAGAACCCAGCTGAATTTATTTCTGAAATGTAAGGTGAAATCCTACTAGCTACCTAGTAAGATGTATATTCCTACTCAAAGAAATATTTACAGCACACATTCTGGACAACTTTTGAATGGCAAAATAAATATAAAAAAAAATGGTGAGGATAGTGAGATAGATCCATACCTTGAAATGGATGCAAGCATACAAATTCTTCTTGAAAAACCACTGAAGTAATAAGTATTTAACTTAAATTCAGCTTTTCCTCTCAGAGAGTCATTAGCGTAACAAGCTGGAAGTTTAACTGTTAAGATGGCAAAGCTCTATCCACATTTCAAGTTACTATTTCTAATATAATCTCTTTTTAAGCCAATATTTTTATGTAAAAAATATTTTGAATCTACATCAGACTTTTTGCCTTTATTTTTGTGTAGGTTTTTTTTCTTATTCAATTTTGCTCTCCCTGGGGGAATACCTTTGAACCAATGCTTACAACACGTGTAGTACTTACAGAATGCAGTGAAGGTTGTCTAATCTTAGAAGCACATTATAGAGTCACGCTAGCTTGGGGAAGAAGGTCTTATCCCTGGCTAATGGATGGACTAAAATTGCTTATTTAAAGAAATGTAAAACCTTCATAGCTTACCAAAGACAAAAATTATTTTCAGTTTAGACATTTCTGAAGCCTTGATTTGTTTCCTTTTTTGAGGTCTTTGTTTGGTTTGTTTTTTATAGAACTAGCAACTTAGTGGTTATTCTTACAATCAGCAAGGAGACATTCTTTAAAAAGAGGTATGGAGAGTTTCAGCGTAGATATCTGTTTTCATTTATTTCCAAACTGTTGGTCTACACCTATAAAACCTAATATAGATTACATGGTGTGTGAGAAAGAAAAAACCATGCTCAGCTAATTTCCCTTCCCTTCCCTTCCCTTCCCTTCCCTTCCCTTCCCT
>VFFE01009149.1:272745-294000 GCA_008921705.1 Burhinus oedicnemus | reverse complement strand
CCCTTCCTCTGCCTTCCCTTCCCTTCCCTTCCCTCCCTTCCCTTCCCTTCCCTTCCCTCAGATTTACTTGTTTATCAAGTGCCAATAGGCCTAAAAACATTTCTAATGCATCACAATTCTGACTTGCCGTATATTTATGCCCTTTATCAATAACAGATGAGCAACTGAACACAAATTGTATGGTGATCGTGTGGCATGGGTAAATATCCGCTAGAGACTGGGAAGGGAATATCAAACAGCTTCAAATCTAAAACAGAATTAGAAAACAAGTTTATAGTGGTATACCAAGCCAAAGTTGTAAATGTACTTTGGTTTAAATATACACCTGCAATACTATCTTAATTAATGGAGAATCCTAGAGTTTATTTAATTTAACAATCAAATACATACGTAGAGATATTTTTTTTACACAGAAAATATATACTATTATTTCTATATTTCATCAGTATAGGCTCCATATTTCAGCTGGAAAAAAATCTTACAGAAACTGAGCAATCAGCCTTTCAGGGTATGGCATAGTAATGTACTGGCTTGTGTGTATGAGGTCTTATTATAGAGATGTCAGTTTTAGTTTGAAACATAAACATATTTTTATTTATACATTAGTGCTTATAGTGATCAATGACCATGTGTGCAGTATATTAGAATTTGTTTTTGATCAGTAGAAAGCAATTATTCATAAAACTCAAAACAGAAGGCAAAGTTGTGAAAGAAAGGAGAAGAATTATGTCTTTCTTACAGGGAAGGTAATTTTAATATAGACGAGATTGGTCCAAGTCCTGCAGTTTGGATTGATAGATTATCTAGCAGAACTATCATTTCAATAATCTCAATGACAGTGCAGCAGTGGATACTTGGTACAATATTATAAATTAAATTTACTGCAAATGTCATTGCAGAGAATATGGAAGGAAATTTGTCATTTGTATTTGTAGAAGTTAAGATAGGGAAACATTTAAGATTCTTTGACAAAACATAGCAAGAATTATCTACATGGTATAGCTGTGCTACCAGTTGTCTAAAACATTCCTTTCATCATTAGTTTGCTCATTAGGATACATGAATTACACCGATGTTTATTTGATGAGAGAGAAGTGATGTTCTCTTAAAAAGAGATATATTCTTCATGAAAATTGTTTCCAGGATTTAAGAGTACCCAGTGTTCATGCTTCAGAAACACTTTTTTCAGAAAATACAAGCTGCTTCTGTCTAATTGCAATCTACTTGTGGAACCGTAAAAGCTAACCTGTGAATTGGTAAATTGGTATTCACCTCCATATAGAGTCTTATATTGATGTGACAGTGATATTGGCAACATGAATACCAGGCCGGTGATGTAAAAGCTCTGGAATACAGGGGGCTGAGGAACAATAATAAAAGTGTTCTTTCTGTTTACAAGGTTTTTTAGCCCCATTTTATTGCTTTCTTTGCCATCACAAGGTCATATATAATACAGTCTAAAAGCTTTAAGCAAAATTACAGAAGAGTTTAATTTGCAGGCACCTGAAAATCAGTTGCAACACACTGGAGCTAAATTCTCTTCAAAGTTAGAATTCGTAAGTTGAGATGAGCTTTCTTACCTGAGGGAAGTTACTGGGACTTATCTTTTAAAGCAGAATTGTACCATTAGTATTAAAATGCAATTAATGAAAAGAAGCTTAGTTGTTGGGTTTTTTAGTGTTGTGTTGTTAGTTGTTTTTTTTTAAATGTATGCCGAAATCAAATAAATGGAAATAGAAATAAACTATATTGCAATTTAACCCTCAATATGACATCTCTTTATCTGCAAAATTTGTATATACATACTTTTAGATTAATTCAGTCAGCAAGCTGGAAAATACAAGTGATTCAATTAATATTAATTATGCTATATTTAATTTATAATTGAAATGAAATACAGAATTGTGTTAACCAATGTCCAATGCAAAATGTATTCCTACAGAGACCATATCAGGTGGGAACCTACAGACCTGAGTTCGATTTTCAGCCTGCTACTGGCTTATTTTGAGACTGTTGGCAAATCACATTACATCATTGTGCATAAGTTTCTCCACCTAAATACACAACTTCCATAAAGTGTTTTGGAGGCGTATGCTTCCATAAAGTGTAGATGAATACTGTTGAATGCATGGTTATTAGTAGTAATACAAGTAATTTATTAAATTGTGAAATAATACTCAGCATTTAGGTTACTATGAGATCGATTGTATTTATCTGCTTAATTTCTATATTAGTCGTACCTTCTTCATAAACACTTGGTTGAACACACATTCCCTCATGTCTCTTAAAACAAAGAAACAAAAAAAAATAGCACCTACCTCTGTATTTTTCATTATTTCCATCTTTTCCTCCCCATTTCCTTCCTACTTCCTTCCTGGTTTTGCCAACAGGTCAAGTGAGGTGTCCAGTTCTGGGGTCCTCAGTTCAAGAGAGACATGGACGTACTTGAGGAAGTCCAACAAAGAACCACAAAGCTGATCCAGGGGACTGCAGCATCTTTCAGAGGAAAGGCTGAGAGAGCTGGGACTCTTCAACCTGAAGAAAAGAAGGCTCAGGAGGGATCTCACCAGTGCGTATAAATACCTGAAGGGAAGGTGTAAAGACATCAGAGCCAGGCTTTTTTCAGTGGTGCTCAGTGACAGGACCAGAGGCAATGGGCACACACTAAAAAACAGGAAGCTGTGTCTGAAGATCAGGAAACACTCTTTTACCATGAGGGTGACTGCGCAGTGGCACAGGTTGCTCAGAGAGGTTGTGGAGACTCCATCCTTGGAGATATTCAGAAGCCATCCGGACATGGTCCTTAGCAATGTGTTCTAGGTGGTCCTGTTTGAGCACAGGTGTTAGACAAGATGACCTCCACATGTCCCTTCCAATGTCAATTATTCTGTCATTCTGCGATTTCACATTCATGTTTCAGTAATTCTCCATTCAACCACTGCAACACTGAGGTTTTTTCCTGGCTTGTTCCCTCGAACCAAAAGCACATTTTCCCCAATTATTTCATATACTACAGATTTGATTACACCAATATAACAATGGCTCTTACTAAAGGGATGATATTTTGTGCTGTCTTCAATTCCTCAAGGAAAGTTGGATCAAAACAGTTTCACTTTATTCTAGAATATGTCTACACTTACAGTGCAAATTTAATGTATATGTTGCACGTATTGTAATTAAGCTGTTGAGGAAAATAACATGTCGATGATTTAAAATAATCTAAAGGAAACATATAATTTGAAATTAATCTGCTTCTGTTGTAACCTACCAAATAATTAAGAAAGTTCACTTTCATGCAAAAATGGAAGCATCAGGGTACTAGTGAGACATTGAAAGAATCGGACATTTTCACCAGTTTTATCTCTCTCTATATATAGATATATTCTTCTATGTTCTGCTGTATTTCATGTTTCCCCTCTTTCTCTTACAGGTATCCTTTTCTGGTGACCAAGAAGTGGACAAGACTTCCCTTGTCGCCAAAGGGTACATAGTCTAGTTCCATTTGTCCAGAAAATTTAAATTAATGTGTCAAAATGGGAGACAAAATCTATCAGGACCATAAGGATGTGTAGGAAGACAACTCAAGATATCTTGCAATGACTGTCTTGTTTCAGCCAGAGGTCATATTTATCATTGAGAAACACAGATAATTACTTCTAGACTAGATTTTTTTTTTTCTTCACATTTCTTTGGAAGTATTCCTCAATACAAATAGTTTTGCAAATATATTTGACAATTGTTTTAATTTCTAACACAGTAAGTATTTCTAGAATAGCAATAATAAATCTATGAATAGTCAGACTTGCTATCCTTTGGTGAATCTACTGCCTAGGAAAACAGAAAAAGGTAAAAACTTCTCAATGCCAGCAGGATGAACATACTCTTTGAAACACCCCTGATTTTAATGTTAGTGAGTGTATATAACTGAACAATTGCGTCATACCCTTGTCTGCCTAAATAGCCAAAGCAACATTCAAACAGATAGCAAAAATCTGTAGCCCTTCAGCATGCACAAAGTAGAGCTCAAGAGACTACTGCCATATAAGAAGTTTTTAGAAACTCTTATTTCTATGACTTTGTGCAATTGTTTACATTTTTTTCTTAGTTATTAGAGCAAAAAGTCGCTATGTTGATTATAACAAGAATTTGCTTTGTAAAAGTTTTTTTTTGAACGCATTTCACTACAGTGCATCAAAGCATGAAATGACCATGATTTATTGCAGAGAGCAATTTCCAGCTGAGACAAAGTTATTGGAACTCCTACTGGCTCAGCTGGAGGGAGGAAACTTTCTTGGAGGACCTTGTAGAGTAAGTAAGTACAGACTCTAAGTGTCCTACTTTTAGTTACAACCACAGTAATATGCAGAACATATG
Organism: Burhinus oedicnemus; assembly: GCA_008921705.1. Classification (NCBI taxonomy): domain Eukaryota; kingdom Metazoa; phylum Chordata; class Aves; order Charadriiformes; family Burhinidae; genus Burhinus; species Burhinus oedicnemus. The sequence continues at coordinate 289,626 of VFFE01009149.1, read as the reverse complement.
TGCATACTAAATCCAATCACAAGTGGAGATACAGCTAATGAGTTACATTTCCTGTGGTATCCAACCTCCATATGGCAGGTACAATATTTATCACAGCATATGCTTGATACCACGGACAAGAGTACATTCTGTAAACATGATTATGGCACTTTTCCATTGACTCAAGGAGCGGCATTCGGACAGAAACTGTTTCAAGCTTCTGCCAAGATGGAATAGCTGGAAGGAAGTCAGTAAAGTATTACCAGAAGCTTCCCCAGCGGGAATGTTTTTTCCAAGGAGACTTCAGTATCAAAATCCAGAACAACTTGTCAGTGCTAAAATGCTTCACATTATTTCACAATGGAGAATATTCTATTTTTTACCTGAAGATTTTATTGTCAGATTAATGTTTCTCTATTACACATGCTATCCGTCAATGGCATTTCTATTTTCTTATCTCTGTCACTGAAACAGTTTGCCTGATAGCGAATGGGTTTGAAGTTTTTTTGAAAGCATGTAACCTAAACATATTCCTCTTTTTTATGACCTTTTTAAAAAGTATTTTCATGTCTTGCCTAATGAGAAGCTCTAGGAATCATTCTGAGACTTTTATTATGGCTTTATTGTATACAGGATTTGGAAGAAATTAAACCAAAAATGCTTCAGTCATACATGTTTAACATTACTAGAATATTGCTTCTTAAAGTATTTTGTTGTACTTTTGGTATAGATTTTTTGTTGCTGTTTAAAAATCAAAATCATTGACAAAGAAATATTTACCTCTTCTATCAAGCAGTCTGTAGTCAGTGAGTTATAAGAACATAGAACACTTGTGGTGAAAAAGATCAAAGGTTGTCTAACCCAGTGTCCTAGCTTAGGCCAACAGTGGATGTTTGAGGAAGAATATAAAGAAAAGAGAAAGCACAGGATGATAATTTTTCCAAACGCTCTCCCAGCCTCCAGCAATGGGTGGCTCTGGGACCAACTGAGCAAGAGACAGCACAACTCCTTTTTTTGTAGTTTTCACTAGTTTTTTATATAGTTCCTTTTCTTTTTTTTTCTTTTTGTTTTTCTTAATCCATGTTCACTGTAAGCATAAAGTAATTGATTGTTCAAGCACAGTTCAGAAAAGGCCCTTAAACTGTAAAATTTTCATGGATTTTTACAGAGCCCTGTATCCTGCCTGTTTTCCAGTTGTTATTTCAGAAAGGCATGGATCTCCCACAGTTCCTATGTCATATCCATCATTCCTATGCAGATATCTCACATATCCTAGAGCATCTCAGCCAGTACTGGGTATGCATGTTTATGCATCTGAATCAAGTCCCTACTATCTACAACATATTACCTGCAGCACAACACAGAGGATAGTTCCTGTTAGCTAATGTCTAAGCTCCTGTTAAAATCTATGTAGATCTAGTAAATACTGTCAAAGATGCTGAAAGCATAGTTCAGCTAATTGTAACATGGGCATCTACCGATCAATCAGCTGCATAGCTTTCAACCATTGACTGGTTGACTAGATCTCCATTACAGAATCACAGAATCACAGGGGTTGGAAGGGACCTCTGGAGATCATCTAGTCCAAGCCCCCTGCCACAGCAGGGTCACCTACAGCAGGTTGCACAAGACGGCATCCAGGTGGGTTTGGAATGTCTCCAGAGTTGGAGACTCCACCACCTCTCTGGGCAGCCTGTTCCAGTGCTCTGCCACCCTCAAAGTCAAGAAGTTCCTCCTCATGTTCAGATGGATCTTCCTATGGTCAAGTTTGTGCCCATGCCCTCTTGTCCTATCACTGGGCACCACTGCAAAAAGACTAGTGCCATCCTCCTGGCACCCTCCCTTTAAGTATTTGTAAGCATTCATTAGATCCCCCCTCAGCCTTCTCTTCTCCAGACTAAAAAGACCCAAGTCCCTCAGCCTTTCCTCATAAGAAAGATGTTCCAGCCCCCTAATCATCTTTGTAGCCCTCTGCTGTACCCTCTCCAGCAGCTCCATAACAGAAGCATTGATACCCAACCCATGTGAAGGCACCTATATGCAGGCATGATATGGAACTGAATCCCACTTTTGATGGGGATTCAGTTGTCTAAACACAAGCTCCTAGTGCCACTAGCAACACCAAAGATCTCCAAGACATCTGCATGGGGCTTTCACATGAGACATAGGACCTGCAGAAGGCTACGCCCTTCTGCAAGGAATCTTGAACTTACCTGATCAGGTAAGAAATCTTATCCTTATTGTTCTATATTATTGAGGTTAAGAGAGTGCTATGCATACCACAGATACATGAAAATAACTCTGATCTACTGCCTTTATGTTCTCTCTCCTAACTGCAAGACAATCTGATCTCCTATCATTTTTTCCAAAATGCTGTTATTGACATAAATATGGTTAAACATATAACCTAATATTACCTAAATACTGATGTAGTGCTGCTTTTGTAAACAGTATTCAGATCATATCTAAACATTGCCAAAAATATTATGCAGTGTAGATTATATAATTATAAAACATTTCTCCCATGGTAAAATATCTTTTCAGTGCTGAAAGGACCACTAATTTTCCCATGAATTTTGGGAAACCATAGTCTTTTTTTTTTTTTTTTCATTTACAAAAAGACTAAAATCTGTCTGCAGAGATCATTATGAAGTTGTAAGATTACAATCAAGAAAAGTAATATAATGTAAGGAAATCCTGAAAATGTAAACCATCTTTTAAAAATAAACCAGATTATTTTCACTAGGAATAATCTTAAAAACAAGAATTCACACCTAAAAAGTAGTTATTGTTAAGTTCATGAAAGAATGTAATACCTATTATAAAAGAAGGTAATATCTATTATAAAAGAAGATTAAATTTTAGAAAAATATATGATTATCAGAGTAAAAAGATTTTTTTCCAAAGAAGCAAGATTTAAAAGACTACTGATTTTAAAAATATGTCATGTACAAAACATTTTCTCTCATTACTTACCCAACAGTTCCTCTCAAAGATCTAATATGAAAACATTGAGTAGGGATGTCAAGAAACATATCTCTATTTTTCATTCCTTGAATATGTAGAGAAGGAAAATATTATTCTTGTTACCAAAAACCGAACAAACAAACCAACCCTCCAATACACACCCCCTGTCCCCCAAAAAATGTTCAAATTAAAATGTCTGAGGGAGCATGTTATGATTATGTGTAGAATCATATATATACAAAGTCCACTAAGTCTCAGCTCCCTTTGGTCATAAACTGTCCTTCAATTTTATCTTCAATCTTTAAGTAAAAATTTGGCAACAGAAATGGTTTAATTGTTAATTTGTTATGATTCTTAAATTATTCTTATCCTAGATCACAAGAAGTAGCTCTGGAAGCAAGTTACTATTTTTCATGAGAGAAATTACTTACATTGACGAGGATTACAGTAAGTCTTTGTTTTTCATTTGGGGGACGGAGCGGTTGGGGATTTTTGTTGTTGCTTTTTAAAACAAAATAAACCAAACCAAACCCAACCAAACCAAAACATGGTGATTTAGACAGAAGTACAATTTTAAAACCTAATTAACCCACATTTCTAAAAAGGTTTTCTGTGTACTGACATTAGGTGTTAGGTGTAGTAATAGGCATTACTAACACAAATACCAAGGACTTGAGGCTTGCTCCACATGGTCTCAACCCTACCTACTGTAAATAGGCTCTAATTGCTAGAGGGTAGGATACATGGTAATGCCACACTGGAAAGGTACTTCAGAAACATCTACAGGAAAATGGGTTTGAATTTCAATGTTACCTTTGCCAAATTAGGAAAATGTTATTCACTTTCAGCCTTCTGAAAGCCAGCCATCTAATCAAGCAGGTTCACTCAGCGGGCAACAGAGTAAAGAGTCTTCCCAGTCCACCCACTAAAGGTGGATAAATTACCCTTGAGATGTCTGTATCTCACCCATTGGAGATAGAATTCAAATAAGTACCTAGATGCCTAATTCTTATGGTGAAAGTGAGCTGATTGAAAGTCTGCCTCTAATGACTAAGAAAAGAACTGTGCAGGGTCATAAGAGACTTTATCAGAAGATGAAGAATGGTATTTAAGCTGAAAAAGGTATAATAAAAATGAGTGAAGAAAGGCAGGAGAAAAGGGAACTAAAGGAATTAGGTATCAAGGAAGATGGAAAAAAATATGGCATGAAATAGGGTATAAAATGTGATAGAAGAGATGTCAAACTGAAAAAAAAATGCACTCTATAGAGCTTTTAATGGGAAAGAATTATAGAAAGTTAATCTGAAAACCCAGAAGTGTTTGGAAAATCTTAAGGAACTATAAATCAAAGTATAAAGAGAGGGCTTAAGATGGGAAATAGGAAAAGGTATAAGGGTAAATTTGGTTTTGTTTCATGTTCGTGTTGAAATTTTGCACTATTTATTTTCAATCAAATTTAATCCACTGGGCTTAATTTTGAGCTTTAAAAAGGCATGAAAAATACAAGATTTGTCATTTTTTGCATGCTGTGATAGAAACCAGTATGTATATAAGAAAGTGGGGTAAAAAAAAAAAAAAATTAAACCAAATTGTGAGAATAGCTTAAGTAGACAAAAATGAAAGGAATGCTCCAACATTTCAATATATTTTTTTTAACCCATTTCATTGGTTCTAATGGTAATACAATGGTTTTAAAGCAGTTGCCAACCTTCCTATTATGTGCTGCATTAACTAGGCGTATTGAGTAAATTAACAATGCAGTGGTAAATTTCATTGCTTTTGTTGGTTTAAGTCAGACCTTTAACTTTACTGTTTTGCATTTAATAAAATACATTATCAAAAAGAAGCGTGACATCTCCTTATAGAAAAATATTTTATCTACATAAAGGCAAATTAAAGAGCAGGTGGTGGATTTAGAAGAACCTGTTTCAGCTATCATTCCATACCATTGAAAGAAATATTCTCACTGTTGGTTAGAGACTATCACAAAGAGCAAAACCCAAGGCTAAGTGAATAACTCCTCCTAGAATTCCTAATTACTCATCCAGCAAAGGATTTCATTACAGTGCATCTCAGGTGGGATGAAGCTCTGTGATAGGGAAAAAATGAACACATTTTAAATCTGATTATATGCAAATATTTGAAAAATATATATAGCTTAAAAAAGGTATCCTTATTAGAAATTCTGTGCAACAGCTTCAATTTTCATCCAGTTAATGAATGTAGAGAAGGTAAATTCATCCTTACTAAACAAAACCCCCTTTACTGTATTTCAAGTATACTATACAAATGCACCTGGAATTCTGCAAGGTGGGTCCCCAGTAATAGTAAACTATCAAGCTGCACCGATTTCAGGTAAATTGTAACAAATTATTTCTCCAGTTAAGGTATCTGAAATATAATCAGCACAGAAGATCTAAGGGTTTGTAGTTTGAACAGTAACGGAGTGTGACAACACATAATAAACCAAAGTTTTATTGAGATAGTAGGAAAGATGAGCAACAATGTGTCCATAAGCCAACTCTCACAATCTCCGATAGCAAGCACAGGATCATAAGTGACGTCTTGGCTCCGGTGGACTGCCAGGGACACTTGGGGTCCAGCTCATCTGGCCACAGCAGCTAATCACACAAATGCCTTTTGAATATGGGTAAGAGTTGTGCCACCCCTTGGCTCCACCAATGGTAGTGTGATTTGAGAGAATCACACCTTACGTGGATAACGCAGGTGACATCCTGCCTACGCTGCCGATCCTGGTCAAGGGCAGGGTGTCGGCAGTCTGCCTATGCAGCTGATATTGGTCCAGGGGCAGGGTGTCAGGAGGCAGACTGTCAGGGTCTTAAAAAGCAGTGTATATTTTTTAATTATAATACATAGATCAGTTTGTATTCAAGATGAGCTGCAAATTAACAATATCTTACTCTAAGATATGTTAAAATGCAGAATAACAATTAAAGCCATACAACTGTTTTTAATGTATAGCTCTTGGGTGGCCGTATGGCCCACAAACGAGGTTTTTGAAGTGTCTGATAACCTGAAGACACAGAGCCACACCTAATGGGATTTTCAAAAACACCCAGGTGTCTGCCTCTCATTGATTTAATTGAGGTTGAAGGACAGGAATTAAATGCTGAAACAACAGTGATGATAGAATTCCTTTCAGGCTTTCTTACATAATTGTCATATCCTGGAGAACAGGGAACCAGCTAGCACTTGAAAGAATGAATGTTTTAGTTAATTTTATTATGTTACTAAATGTAATGTTGCTTAGCTACCACAGTGGTAAGTACCTCAGAAAATCCTGCTTCAGGGAGCTTCATCTTTTTTTTTCTTTGAAGCAACAAACATGCAGAGCAGCACAAACCGCATTGTATCATTTCATTTTAGCAATCTGTTTTCCCTACATTTCATATTTTTTGTGACCTGTAGTTACAGTGCCAACACAGATTACTGTTTTACCTCTGTGTCACTGACTCATATTTAGAGGGGCATTCTCTCTTAGCGTGTCTCTGAAGCACATGACTCACAAGGGAACAAGTACTGTATTTTACAGATGGAATTCTCTGCCCCCATTAGGAAAGTACAGGAGAGTGTTTGAACTACTGACCCTAGAGCACATCAAACCCCATGTCTGATTCCAAGTCAAGCTAGGGAGACCATACCACAGGGGATCAATTGGGAATGCTTCTTAGAGCACCAGCGAGCATGATGTGAGCAAATACAGGATGAATATATTATCAAGGCATCTTGGAGAGAAGCCTGTAAACACGTATATTAGTGCTTGAAAATGATAAGGAAATGGCTTTCATGAACTATGAGGTTCCCTCCATATGTAGCTTTCCTTGCCAAGATTCCTCTACTGTGAAAGCCGAGACGCTCCTCCAGAAGAGGTGGCCAAGGAAGGTGTGTGGCTCAGCAAGTTTCTTCACTGCTCTGTAATTTGTTCCTACTCTCATTATGAGTGCTGGTCAGTCACTTTGCAATGAAGATGAAATGAAACATTTGAAAACTAATAAGAAGGTTGACTTGAAGGATTTGGCTTTGTGATTTTAAGGAAAATATGAACATCCATTTTGACATTAATATACGCATTTTACACAGATAATATAGCTATCTTTGTCTGTTATAAAATTTATAGTCAAAATACATGTAAAGACCCTTCACCCCCTAAAAAAGCAACCCCAAAGAAAATACCCTTCACCTGTACATCTAATATTCAGCTACTGTTTGGATTATTGCAAAGTTATCTATTTGTATGGGAAAAGGTAGTAACTTGAATAGCTACAGAAGCATTCTAATCTAAGATGTCAGAATGTCCATTCTAGTTCCTCCTTTACCATGTTTATAACTTTTTGGAATTCTGACTTCTGGGTTGGTATTTTCAAGGCTAAGCTATTTTTCTCATTTAAAACCCACCAAATCTAGAAATAATTAATAACTGGAAAAATACTCTTCTTTTTTTGTTGTTTGGGTTCGGAGTTTTTGCTAAGCTTATAAACGGTGCAAGAATGCTGTACCACAGCAAACTTTCGTCTATAACATCCATGAGAATTTAGTCTAAGATGAAGATTCTTCAGGTCTCCCAAATCCTGTAAACTGTGATCAAGGGATGCTGCTCTGAAGTTTGTTCAGATGTTACATCCCATTGCCTCAGCATCTTCCCTCTCAAAAATCATAGTGAATTGCGAAACAGAGCAACTCCATCTTTTGGATCACCAAATGACAGCTTTGCCAGATGGTATTTGATCATCCAACTCAAAGCCATAAACTTTAAGCATATTATTAACAGTTTTCAGAAGTCCTAGAGCACTGAGCTCATGAGCTTTTACTTTCTCTTCTCCACTGTTCCTCCTGACAAAAGGAGCTGTAAATGATAAATCCCAGCTCTTCCTGGAGGTCCCCACTAAGTTAGGTCTTCTCTATTCACATTCCCTTATGCAGACTTTTTCTGGGGATTTTGTGTTACGAAGTAGGACTGTAAAAACCCAATCCCTCCAAAACCCATAAACAATAATTTTCACAAGTGATAACAGGTTCACCTTTTTCAGTTGTCTTCGCAAGCTATTGATTCCTGACTGCTGAATCCCGCACAGGAGAGAGTAAACCAATAGCTGGCAGATGAGCAGGAACAGATGGCGGGTAGCAGGGAAAAGTTGTCTCTCTTAACAGCAGGAATTTTAGGACATACTTGCTCTCCTCCTTCAAAAGTTGTCATTTCCTGTGGCAGAAGGTGGATTTGGCTGTTGATCAACTCAGTGAAATTAGTATGGTGGTAGCACTCATTAGTGGAAATTGTATTCCATTATTTAGTCAAACACAGAGGAAAAATCCAGTCATGCGGCCCTAACATTCTGTCGAAAATGGAGTGAAGAGGTCAAAGAAGTTCTGGTGCGGTGGGAGCTACTACTAACATCTGCTGTAGACCTCCTGTATTCTTAAAAATGCTTTCCTGGGTGAAAGACATTTCTTGCATCAGAAGGTTAATTCTCTGGTAACTGTACATTGGTCTGCTGGGCTTGTCCTCTGTTTAATGTTGCTCAGGCCAAATCTGTACAAATGAGTGCAGGACAACCTCAGAAAAATACTCAGGAAAGTAGCAGGGTTTTCCCTTTCCTATGGCCTTATGCCTGCATGGCCAACCACATGTGGCCAAGTATGTGGCCATGCTCACACAGAAGACAACATGCAGCAACCTCCTCTGAACCATGAACTGGATTGCTCTCTAGGGTTACTAAAGCCATCCATTCAATAGCTCTCAAAGGTGCCATATTCCATTTGTACTTCTTGGTAAATTACATGGTCTTGTGATTTTCTAGTGAACTTTGGTCAGTTTGGGGAATGTGTTTTGACACAAAATGTAACATTGCTGTCTAGCTTAAACCCACCCTCAAGATTTTACAGCTGTGGATGGGTTGACCTCCTCTGGGTCCTGTTCATTCTGGAAACTATTCTGTTTCAACTAGAAAACTATGCCAACTGCCAACCTATGTCCAGTGAGGTTTAGCCCTTCTGATTTATAAGAATTATTTTCCTGTTTCTACTTTAACACATGATACTGGCTGCTGAAATGGTGAAATAGTCATGTTGCAGAAAAAGGAGTTATCCAACCATTTTCCCCAAACCCTGCATCTCTCATTCAAACAGCTTGCTTTTGATCAATGGGACTGAATCAGGTTTTGAACATTTTGTCCATTAAAATCTCACAATGAATCCATCTCTCCCTGCCTGCCCCCCCCCAAAAAAAAAAAAAAAATAAAAGCAACCTCATCCAAGCAAAAAAACCCAGTCCTGTTAAACTGTAAAATCTTAACAACCTACTGTGGCCAACAAACTGTATTTCCTGGAAGGGAAGCATACCTTCAGCAGTCCAAATAAGACATGATTCTGTTTGACAGGACACTTTGTGGTCAATATTACTTAAGAGATCATGAGATCACTCCAGTAGCTCATTATGTTATGGTAGCATGGCAATGCCCATGAATTTCTGTATGCCATAAAATTCTGCATAGTAAATCTGTTAGATTTACTATACACACACTAATCCAGACTACTTCTTTGGATTTCCAAGAAGCAGGGCACTGTTTTTTGTCATTGCTCTCAGCTTAACCAAAGCATAACACTTCTATTCTTCTCCATACTAAGGCAGCTGCTCAGTTCTTCATAGTTTCTATTCATATGGTTTACAAATTCTGGTAATGTTGGACTAGGTACTCAGTTTGTCTCTTGATTTTTAATGAAACAATTGTACCTAATTAAGTCAAAGCTATCAGATCATCTGCAAACCAATGGATGGATGAAAAGCATTAACCTAATTCTGAAGCAATATTGGGAGTGTTCAAAAACTGCCAATAAATGTTCTTCTTTATTGTACCAGAATTTTATGGTGAGGAAAATAGTCAAATGTACATGATTCAAAGTCTGCGTGAAATCAACCAGTGCTTGCAAGCTCATCTAGAAAAGACAAATAGAGCCTATAATGTCCAACCTGGGCAGAACTATGAAGAATCTCAAATGCTCCAAAGGGAAAGAATTATGTGTTGATATCAAACACCTGCAAACTTCTTAAAAGAACTAGAAATAGATTTCTTAGATCTTTTTCATAATTTTTCTCCAGACTAGCTGGCTACCTGTTACCTTAACCTATGTTTTATTTTTCAGGTTCATTTCAGCTTTAATGATCCCTTTTCAACCTTTCATAGAAAATCTGTTTACTGAGTCTTAAGTACCACCTACTTCAATTGTTCTGCTGGATGAAGGTAAACATTTTGAGGGTTTCTTTTGCTCCTTTTTGTAATTTATGCCCTCCTCTAACTCTGCCATTGCTCCTTACAGTTACTTTTTGATTAACCTTGTCCTTTCTCAAATTCTCAAATCTGGCTCTTCCCCAGTTTCTCCAACCAATTGCTTCAACTCCTTTGTTCCTTATTCAGTCGCATCCCTTCCTCAACCCTGCCCTCAGACCTATTTTCCCCTCTTCTGTTTTCATATCCTCACAATTTGGATTCACTCTGTGGGTCTTCAGGGTTTTCCAACCTGAGCTGAGAAGCTTTGAAGTTAGTTAATGCATGATCCCATCTGTATCAAAGTGCAGTAAGGCAGTGTTATGGTTTGGTTTTTATAAACTGTATCGATTATGATTGTTGACCCAAATCTCTGCTCTATTTTTTAGATCTGTCTGGACAAACCCCAGCTCTACTTTAAATAGTAGTCTTTCCAATTTGCTTCCTACTGTAAGAATCTGTGCCCAGATTGTCAAATTTCAAATCTTTGGTCTGTCTCACAGCAGCTAGAGGAGCTGGTGATTGCAGCACAGTGATATGCCTTAGTTAGCTTTAATCTAGGTAATTCAGATAACAATAGCAAATGTGAGAGCATGGACTTCAACACCTGAAGGCAAAAGCCCACCAGGAATCCCTTTATATATACTCAAGGGACTGAATCTTGTACAGTATCTTCAGGGCAATTATAGCCCAAACTAGTTAGATTAAAGCCAGAGAAGGTAGCTCCTTAAATTATACCTTAGAATCACAAAGCAGGCATAGCCTTAGAGAGAGAATTATATATTGTTATTATATCAAAGTCATAGTCGATAAACATGCATGTTTCATTATGACAGTAAAAAACAGACTAAATGTACAAAACAGGAAATGTATTCCAAGATGCTAAGCATGTGCATCTAAGGTCACATAAAACTACATTAAATTACATTGTATTAGTTGAGAAATAGTATGTGGCCATTGAATTAATGACTATTGTAATGAACCTCTACAAAGAGCCAGAATTAAGATTACTCATACAGGTTTCACTTTGACATTTCCTGTCATGGCTTTTTAACCATATAACTTCAAGGTTCTCTGAAGGCAGAGGCTAGGCAGGTCTTTGCTTGCTTGCTTGCTTGCTTGCTTGCTTCCTTCCTTCCTTCCTTCTTTTTTTGGTCAGAAGTGACATCCAGCTAAGAAAACCCTACACTGTAAAAGAATTGTAACCATACTTATACAGGTAAAGACCAAGCACACTCTAAAAACAAAATATTATCTTTTCAGAAGTTTCAGGGCTTTGTATCACATGGAAGTCAGGAAGGGTGTTATCCTCCGACACACAGAGAAATTTGGATTGACATTGTTTCAGTGCTCGTTAGCAAAGAGAAACATGATAAACAATATTATCTGTTACACTAATAAAACAAGTTGAATTTTTACTTAGTGATGACAGTGTTTGGTATTTTCTACCCATCACATAAAAAAAATCTTTCAAAGAGACTGAATATTCACTTTAAATTATAGGACAAAAGCTAACTATGGCTTTATTGGCAAGGTAGTATTTGTTTCCCTAGTCGCACGCTGACAATGACAATCATTGACAGTTCTTAGTTTCTGCTAGTTTAGGACTTGATTCTGCAATGTTGAACACTTCCATCATTAAAGCAATGAAAACATAAGGACAGCGATTTACAAAAGTATTCAGCTATTAATGATTAATAAACATTTCCAATAAAACAAAATTTATAATAAATGTGAACTTCAGACATTATACAGAGTCATAGCGTCATAGAATCATAGAATCATGGAATGTTGTGGGTTGGAAGGGACCTTTAAAAGTCATCCAGTCCAACTCCCTCTGCAATGAGCAGGGACTTCTTCAACTGCATCAGGTTGCTCAGAGCCCCGTCCAACCTGATCTTGACTGTTTCCAGGGGTGGGGCATCTACCACCTCTCTGGGCAACCTGTGCCAGTGTTCCACTACCCTCATTGTCAAAAATTTCTTCCTTATGTCTAGTCTGAACTATGTCAACAGCCGTTGTGTATAAAGGTTTTATTTGCCACTTTTCATTTCTGCAGTTTCCCAGAAGGCTTGTCATGGGAATCATACTTCACATGTCCCTATTCATAAATGAAGAAACTCATGTATGTGCAGATATATTCCTCCACAGCTTAGTGCCAGAGCCTGTCCAGTGGTTTCTCAGGCCTCTCCTTACCCTGTTTTTCAAGTTGTGTTCACACACTACCTTGTTTAATAGCCAGAGGTCATGAAATATCAGGAAAGATGGTTATCCCACACCCATTGAATGAAACAGGTATTTCTCAAACCGTATTCTAGCCCTTGAATCTAGTGTTAGCTGGGGAATTTGATGCACTTTGAACACTTCAAAATTTCACTGAGATTGATCCTCTGCTATTATACAAATCTTTCAAGAATTGCTTTCAATCTCAGATCTTGAGCCTCCTTTCGCATCTCTACCAAGCTCCTGAGTGCATTCAACTCTGATTAATGTTGGCAAATCATAGCTTGAGCTGTCGCATTTTAATCCCAGTTAAACAAGAGTATATGAAGAAAAGGATACACAACAACACCAGTGTCCTCACAAACCAGCCACAAAAAGCTTCATCTCTACTGAGAAAAGACAGTTCCAGGGAACATTCTCCGCTATTATTTAGACAAGTTTCTGATAAAACAGGCAACTAAGATGCAATAGTATAAAAGTTGTCTGTGTTCACCAAAAATCAGGTTTCCAATTAGGCTATGAATTCGTTTCTCCTGGACTTCTGAACAGCTATTGCATTGCAATAATTTTCAAATGCTGTTAAACTGGCCTGAGTTACAAGCAGTTTTAGAAACACAAAACTGAGTTATTAGTTCCTCTTTCTGATCCCCCCAAACACCGTTAACCTCACAATCTGTCATATTGACTGAATCCATAACACAGGGATAAAATATTTAATCTGTTTGAAAATGTATTAATATGACATGAACATTTCCATAGTGGCAGATGGGCTACCCAAAGTTCCTTCCAAGAAGAAAACATGAGCACAATTCTGCATAGCTAGAGAGTGGCTGCACTGTAAATGAACCTAGTAGGTGCCTTTGCAGCAGTGACATACTGGAGAGAAATATTCAGTATTTTTAGGACATGAGTTCCTGGATCTATTAATCTGAAATGGTGGTGACCAGCTATTTCGGGTGCTTTAGTGCTGAGCCTTCATTCAAAGTATATAAATAAGGGTGACAGCAGGCACTGATTAGGAAAAAAGAGGAGCACAATCAGTGTTGTTGTAACAGCATCACTGGATTATGAATAGTGCAGCACCAAGTGGAGTAATTCCCTCGCTCTTCACATGCCCACATTCCGGGAGATGAGTGTTTTGAACACATCATAGGGAAGGCAGATGGCAGAGGATCTGGTTGATGGTGTGATTTAACTTTTATAAAAGTTTTGAGAATTTTTAACAAGTTTATCTTTAGCAAGTAATTAAATTAGACTGTGCATCATACAGCACTTGCGAAAATGTGTTTTATCCCTGGAGTATAAAGCCATGCAGATTGTGCTGCTATATTAGGATTTTTTACAAAGGATCATACACACCATTTTGCTGGTCAGCTATAGAATTTCATAGGGGCTTTGTAGACCCTGCAGGACATTTTCTACACTCACAATTACAGAAGTTCCCCACACATTCTAATGGATTGCTTTTTTTATGCTCAATGTAGCATTCACTGCAGTGACTCATAAATACTTTAATGCACTTAATGTAGTTAGTTCTATCTGTTGGTCCTGCAGTATATCTGAAGGGGTCTGCAGGGGGAGGAAGGGATGTAAAAGAAAATATTTTATAATTTATATTATTTCAAAATGCATATAATATTTTGTGTTTAAAATAAAAAATCTAATTTATTTTTAATGTCGGTTGGTTTGTGTTTTTTTCAGTCTACTAATCACAGAAATGAGTGGGCAGGAGTAACAGCTCCCTTCTTGACAAGCTACACATTCAAGACAGAGTAGGAAATTTCAGTCTGACTCTCTTCTCTCTCTCTCTCACCTGCGATGACTGTTTTAGTTTCTTTGTCTTCTTGGAAGAGATTTTCCTTTCATTTCATATTTGGTTTTCTATAGCCCTTTCATTTTAATTCTTTTGTGAATAATACCAGTCAGAAATCTGTTTATGCAGACACCTTCATAGTTTTAACAAGACAAACGAACAGTTTACTACCTGGATGGGTAATACCTAGGTATTTAACTGTAGGTGTCTTGTGTATGTATACCAACATGTGTGAACATGAGTAGTGCTGTGCATGCTATGATTCTTCAAACTTTAATCACAAACATGTTTTTTTTCTCACAAATATATGTTCACATTTTAGTTTTAAAACGTAAAATTGGAAAAAATGCCATCTTTTTCTTTAGCAGATCCATATGGCTGAAATAGGACAATTTCAGAGGATCTGAGATACTTTTTCACATATCAGCCAGCAAAGTCCAATTCCTATTCAAAATTTAAGCTATTGTACAGTTATTTTTTAGATATGAGTCTGTAGGTTAGGATTACATACACTTAATACTTTTCAGGCGTTCACTGAAGTTGTGAATTCAGGTATTAGGTTCTCAGAAGCATCCTTTGATTTAAATCTCTTAAATTCTCAGTTCCTCATTTTAGTCCCAGTAGGGTGCATGTTCCTAAAATTCACTTCTGTTCAAATTCAGACACTTAACATTATCACAAAAACTCTGTCTAGACATTTAGGTAGACAGGTGACTTTAATTTTCACTTTAAAAACATGTAGGTCCTGATAGCTGTACTCCTGCAACATACGCAGAGACTCTTATTATCTTGCTGAGCAAGGTGGTTCAGATCCTGACTTCCAAACAAGACCGCGAAGGATTCATGTACAAGTTTCCCTGTGTCTACACTCTAGTCCTGCGGATATGCCCACAGTGTGCTTAATGTAGAATGACAGTGTTTCAGCCAAAGACTCTCTAACGCAAAATTCTTCTATAGTAGTGAGAACAAGGGCTGCATTCCCCCCACTCAGGCAGGGTTTTCTTGCAGTTACAGCATTCATGCTGCTTCTTGCTAACACTGCTTCTGACTGTGAAACTTACATCCTTTACACAGTGGCTGACCGAAACAGAAGAGACAAACAGTGTAGCACAGTCTGAACTTAGTTTAATTTGGTGTTTAGCATATTCATCTGCAGAACTTTAAGATGTCGTTTGAAACCTCTCAGACTGAAGAGCTATTAGAACTCAGCTCTGCCACATTCTTGGGCCGGCAATCTAGATACTACATTAGTATGCAAGAGGAACAAAGAACTTCCTTCTTGGCTTCATTTGAAGACAGAAACAGCAGTTTAGTGGTTTGCAAAGAAAAGAGAAAAATTAGTGCCAAAGTCCATGAAGCCTACCTATAAATATAGCTTACACAAGTACCTATCACAGAGGGATGCCAAAGGCTGAGAAAAAGAAGCTTCTTAAACATATCCTTTTCTTAAGTGATTCTTATAACCCAATCATGTCAGTTGTCAACCTGCTCAGAGCTCGGCTGTCATAAATTCCAGGCACTGAACACTCCCAATGCGCTCTGTAGTGAATCTGCCCACAAAATTTAAGCTTCTGGATTTAACTTCTCCATAATTCTAGGACAAGAGTTAGCAGAGCTCACTGAGAGAGCTTTAAACTAGATTTGAAGGGGGATGGAGATGTAACTGGGCTTGCTAGAGAGGCGTCTGGGTGCAGTAGCCCAGGACCTGTGGGGCAACATGCTAGTATTTTTGAGAATCAGAAGGCCTACTACCACTCAAGGGCAAAAGCTACGCACTCAACTGCCTCTCTGAAATGTTTATACACCAATGCATACAGCATGGGGAACAAACAGGAAGAATGAGAGATCTGTGTGCAGTCGCAGGGCCATGATCTCATCACACTTACTGAGACATGGTGGGATAGCTCACATGACTGGAACACTGTCATGGATGGCTATGTCCTCTTTAGGAAAGATAGGCCAGCAAGGCAAGCTGGTGGAGTAGCTCTTTATGTGAGAGAGCAACTGGAATGCATTGAGCTCTCCCTGGGGGAGGATGAAGAGACAGTCAAGAGCTTGTGGGTAAGGATTAAGGGGCAGGCTAACATGAGGGACACTGTTGTGGCGGTTTATTACAGGCCACCTGATCAGCATGCAGAAGTTGATGAGGCCTTCTACAGGCAGCTGAGAGTCACCTCACAATCACAGGCCTCATGGGGGACTTCAGTCACCCTGATATCCGCTGGGAAGGCTACACAGCTAGGCAGAGATGTACTACTGGACCTAGTACTGACCAACAAAGAGGGACTGGTGGAGGACATCAAGGTTGGGCGCAGCCTCGGCTGTAGTGATCATGAGACGACTGACTTTAGGCTTATGTGTAGTAGGCATAAAACAATAAGTAGGGTTGCAACCTTGGACTTCAGGAGGGCTAACTTTGATCTCTTCAAGAAACTGCTTGGAGAAATCCCATGGGTTAGGGCTCTAGAGGGTAGGGGGGCTCAAGAGAGCTGGTTGATATTCAAGCATCACTTCCTCCAAGCTCAGGATTGGTGCATCCCTAAAAGCAAGAAATCAGGCAAGGGAAGCAGGAGACCTGCATGGCTGAGCAGGGAGCTTCTGAAAAAGCTCAAGGGGAAG
>VFFE01009149.1:172264-271413 GCA_008921705.1 Burhinus oedicnemus | reverse complement strand
TTTTTTTTTTTTTTTTTTTTTTTTACATTAAGAATGCACAGGAGACTCTCTTGGCAGAGAAGCTGGCAGCCATGGATGACATACAAACCAAATTAAAGGCTAATATTGAATCAATCCATTTTTTAAACCAACAGGTAAAAATAGTGAGAAGGAGAGCAGAGAGCAGAGACTGCGAGTAAAAGCAGATATTCATAATCTATTTACATTACTATATTAGAAAGCTATTAAATATTTGTGACTATATATGAGTAAAAAAATGTAGTGTGTTGAGTCAAAAGGCAGAGTCTGATGTTGATGTAATTTTTCTATTCCCTGGAAATGGTTCACAAAAGAATCAAAAGAAATAACATAGAATTTACGACTTAACTACAAAGCACTCTTTGTATTTTGCTATAGCAATGAATTTCAAGTGCTGCAGCAAGCCTCACAGTGAAAGTTATCATTTCTTCTTACAAACTTTTAAATACCATATTCCCAACTGTTGGGATCAAAAGAATATCTTGCATTTCTAATCTTAATATTTTATATTTAAAAACACATTGATTCCCCTAAGACTACTTAAATGAATAACAAAGAGTACTTTCTATCGTCTTTTACCATTGCAGTCCATGTCAGCTTTAAACACTCACTAGTGTAACAGAGCTTTTAGAACAAAATTTGGAAATACGCAGGAAAAAAAAATAAAATATAATCCTAGACAAAGCACATTTTTTGTTGTATGGAGCCACTATCTTTCTTTGTCTAAAAAAAGATGATAGAAGCAACCACTGATAGTGACTGATCATGAAAAGAAACCCCAGGAGCATAGACACACTATAAAAAGATCTAGGAGGAAGTCATTATGCTGTTGAGGGAATAAGAAATTTAAGTCAGAGAGTTGTGAAATGTTCTCATTATAGGTCATCTCAGTAATTATCTGACATCTACAGATGGAGTCACTTCTTAATCAAAAGAATGAATCATTACTGATATTGATTCAGACCAAGATGTTTGAAATAATGAGTCCAGTAACTCAAGTACAAATTTAGAGGTAATTTCAGCAACTTCTCTGCTAAAGTTTCAGACTAAATAATAATGAAATATCTTATTACATTGCATGATAATGATAAGAAAATGGCCAGAAGAGTGTGAACTAAATTGCCCCATCATAATCTGCATGTTAAGATTTAAACAACAGAAAGAAAAAAGAGGTCACTAATGTTTACTATACCATGGACACGATAGTTTAATTAGTATCTACCAGAACAGAATATTGCTTTCTCTGAAGTACAGTATCTGTAGCTAGCACTGCCATTAGATTTATAAATCTGTAAGTATTTACTTTAGAAATCTTTTTTTTTTAACTGTTCATAATTTGACTGGGAAAATCACCTTGGATAACATGTTCCTCAAAGTAGGAACAACTATAAAAAGAATTAAAGTTCTACGAGTGCACTTAGATAAGTATCTAGAATAAAAGTAAAAAAGGCAAACAGGGAACTGCAGTTGGTGACAGGTATACATTTTTAGACACACACTTTGTTTCAAAAATTCAGTTCCTTGGGAGATGTTGATTTATTACAATCAGAGCAGCAATGCCAAAGCCATTGCTGAATGGACAAGAAGAGAGAAACAGCCTCTTGTCCCCAGAGACAGTCACTCTAGAGTAGTTTCAGTCTACTTAGAGATTGTTGGCAGTTGCACATCATGTTGTTGTTCTGTGAATACACAGAAAACTCTTTCTTGTCTAACTGACAGGTTTCATGAACAAAGAACTGACACCGGCTGAAATTCATCCTGATCTAGACTAGCCCAAAGCCTGGAAGATGGGTAGGTAGTACGTCATCAAATCTAGTTCCTCACTAACAGTGGATGTCTACCATTGTCAGCCATCATAGCCAACGCATTTCTTTCCCATGTGAATTCTAGTTATGAGACCTCATATGATTATGAATTCCAATATATGTGAGAAATGCTTCCCCACACACATCGAAATCCCCCCATGAGTACTTTAAAGTGTAATTGGGACATCATAACTCCTTTTCTAATCTTTTTTATTCTATCACCAAGTGCCAATGGATGTACCACACTTTTTTTAAACCACACTTCTTTATTACTTAAGCTGACCACAGGCAGATTTCATTTTAGGACTGAATTCTTTCTGACATAGGGCATTTTGACTAAAATGCCAAACTTTACTGAAATTTGCTACAGTTGCTTTGATCCATGGTAGTATTGCCCCATTGCTACTGTGTCAAGCTTGTCAGGCACTATTCTAGAAGCTGCAGTGCCCCTCAGTCCTGCTGATCCTGGTGCTAGATACTCAGTTTTCTAGAAGTTAGAGGAGTACTCACTTGTACTATCTGTATAATCTTGGCTAGGTTGTACCATTTTTGTTATTATGCCTGCATTGTCTGTTAGCATAAATTGATCTTTTCACCACAGTATTTATTTCACCATAAAAAGAACGTCATGTCTTCCTTTAGACACAACCTTGCTTGACTAAGTCAGTTAACCTCTTTTAGTCCCCTCACAGAAAGACACACCCATTTCTCCATATTAGGCCCTATTTGCTCTTGTGTGCAAAGATAATATACTTTTAAGTACAGTTTATAAGTTAACCTCAACTTTCCAGAGAAAGCTATGTGAAAGCTATGATAAAAGCTGTATTATGATCAATAATCATAAATAACAAGATAAAAAATATAAGTAGGACTGTAAGCACGCATGTGTATGTCTGTACATGAGAAACTTTTTAATATTCAGAAAGATGGCAAAGGAGGTGGCAAGACTGAAATAAATACATGAATGTCATGTCTGTCATCTGTATTTTTAATATCATGTTTAGTCTCTCTGAGGAAAGAAAACCAGGATATAGCTTGTAAGTTATGTGAGATATTCATACACTGAATATTTTTACAATACATCATTCGTAAAATATGGCAAGAAACTTGAAAATATAGTGACCTGCAAGAAGTCCTGTTAAGTTTGAAGGAATATGTGAATTCAAAGCAGAACAGGATCCTAACACTGAGAGGGAAAATTCATAGCTTTGATTTTGTAGTCCACATCTCAGGAAAGGAAACATGTTAACAGTATGGAACAGAGAGGAGGTGTCAAGGTCACCAAAGCCCTGTGTGGAAGCAGAGAGCTGTGCTCTCTGTCACATCCCCACTGGGTGAACTTGGAGGACCAGACTTCTAAGACCAAGGAGCAAGATCCCACCTTGAATAAAGCAGAGGGAGAGGCCATCGTGTCAGAGAGGATGGCAGCAAAGCAAACCTGCGTGGGCAGGAAAAGCTGTCAGCATCCCTCCACCCTGCCACATCAGCATCAACAGTGAAGCCTCGAACATAGCATTCAGGATGTGATGTCTTCGAAATAGTGAGAGAGGCTCATTCAGAAAGGCTGCAGAAGGGCAGGATGCAGCTGTATTGCCTTCCAGCCTGCCAGAACTGAGAAGTGCCACAAAGAAATCTTAAAAATTGTCCAGGCAAATAGATTGCAATCAGGTACTCTTGGAATTTGTACTTTCATGTTCTCCTTATAATTCTGTTTCCAGTGTCAGGGTTATATACATTTTAAAGTTCATGTGATCTTCATGGATCTAGCATGTGCACAGTACATAGGAAACATAGGTACCTGCAGAAGGGAAACACATACTCACAGAAGTGAGTACATGGTGAGTAACCTCTTTCTAGTTGATACAGGAAAATCTTTCCTCAATCAACATTCATAGCCTTGAAGTTTCCCCTTTTTAATACTTCCCTTTCACTGTTTTATTCAGTGTTTTATTAGCATACACATTCCTTTTCTGTCTGCAGGAATTTGAGTTAACATTTGTGTTGGGTATAAGTGTCAGAGTGTTTACGGGGGGGGGCAGAAGGGGTGGCCTCTGTGATGACATCCCAGGGTTTTGCCCGCAATGGTATTTTGTAAGGGATCTCCATCTCTTTACAGAATCATTGAATCATAGAATCCTTCAGGTTGGAAGGGACCTTTAAGATCATCAAGTCCAACTGTTAACCTAGTCCACCACTGAACCATGTCCCTAAGCACCACATCTACACATCTTTTAAATACCTCCAAGGATAGTAACACAACCACCTCCCTGGGCAGCCTGTTCCAATGCTTGACAACCCTTTCAGTGAATAAATTTTTCCTAATATCCAATCTAAACCACCCCGGCTGTAACTTGAGGCCATTTCCTCTTGATCTATCCCTTGTTACTTGGGAGAAGAGACTGACATCCACCTCACTACAACCTCCTTTCATGTAGTGGTAGAGAGCCATAAGGTCTCCCTTCAGCCTCCTTTTCTCCAGGCTAAACAACCCGAGTTTCCTCAGCTGCTCCTCATAAGACTTGTGCTTGAGACTTTTCACCAGCTTCATTGCCCTTCTTTGGGCAATGTCTTTCTTGTAGTGAGGGGCCTAAAACTGAACACAGTACTCGACGTGTGGCCTCACCAGTGCTGAGTACAGGGGAACAATTACTTCCTTAGTCCTGCTGGCCACACTATTTCTAATACAAGCCCGGATGTTATTTGCCTTCTTGGCACATAGCTGGCTCATCTTCAGCTGGCTGTCGACCAATACCCCCAAGTCCTTTTCCACTGGGCAACTTTCCAGCCACTCCTCCCTAAGCCTGTAGCATTGGATAGGACTGTTGTGACCCAAGTGCGGGACCCGGCACTTGGGCTTTTTGAACCTCATAGAATTGGCCTCAGCCCATCGATCCAGCCTGTCCAGATCCCTCTGTAGAGCCTTCCTTCCCTCAAGCAGATCAACACTCCCACCCAACTCGGTTTTGTCTGCAAACTTACTGAGGGTGCACCTCTATTTCAGAACCTGCCTCCCAGAGATCATTCATAGCATCACAGCAAGTATGGGATAAAATCCTTCAGAGGGAAAGTGTTAAAACTTCTCTGTGCCCCTTAACATTCTTGATGATGACTGCTCATATTGTGTTATGCATATACCATGAAAGAAATATAGCATGAGAGGGTAATGGCATCCTTCTGGGATGACCTCCAGATCTCATCACTCACCATTGCCCAGTGAAGGTAACAATCCAAGCTCAAGCCCAAAAGCACTTGTACTGCATCTCTCTATCAGAACTCCCTAGTGTTCACGTATGTGTCCATAAGCACATATATTTCACATAGGACCCCACCATCTGTTATATTTAAAGTAAGGCATTTTAAAATCAAGGACAATGGAGAGAATTCATGTTTTCATAGATTATGCTTTAAAAATTAAATTGCAGTTCCAAATGTTTTTAGCTTCACATAGAGTTGGGTATTTATTGTCATCTTTCACATCACTAGAAATGCAAAAGCCAGGCTAGTTTGAAGACTATTTGAAAATTAAGTGCTGTCTTTAAAATTAACTTTTCTTCTGCAAATGTTCCTAAGGTCCTGTTGATAACATCAGTCTTTTTACACACAAAATCAGAGTGAAATAGATCTGTTTCGGGTTTACTTCTGAACATTCTGGCTTTATGCTTTCTGATAAAAAAACGTGATTACAACACCAGACTGAAGAGTAAGTGTCTTGTTTTGTCTTCTGACCCTTTCAGGCAAACTTCCACTGGCCTCTGACTGTACAGAGAGTGATCTTGATTGTTTTGGGTATTTTTGTGAGTGATATTTTTGTGACTGTGCATTTGGTGCTCTGTCTTCCCACTGTAAGAATGACCTCTTTTGTGATGAGTAATCTCATATATTTGAGGTTTTACAGTATTAAGAAACAGCATGTGATTTAGAATAAAAAGATGCACAAGCAGGGATGCTTCCAGAACCTGTCTAGAACTTTTTTTTTCAGACACAATTATTTAATTTCTCAAGGTTTGAGCTTTAGAGAAATGCAAGGAAGTAATATTTATACCTAATAAGTTTTCTTGAGAGAAGTAGATGGCGTTATGCATATATTTATATACATATGTCACCCTCAATTCAAAAAGGTTATTGTGACCTTATTTGTTTGCGTGGAAAAAAAAAAAAAGAATAAGAAAGGTAGAATATTTCTTACTTTAGAATGTTTGAATTGTTTGTTGAAAATTGTTATCAGTAATGATTGTGTATTAAATTGTGCTAACAGCATAACTGTGGTGATATTACAGTAAGTGCTAATGTAAGTTTGTCAGAAGTTATTTCCACAGCCAGTAAGAATCGTGCCCAAGGCATTGACCAATGTGGTTAAAAAATGTGTAGAAGGTGTAAAACGTACAAAGTGCATGCTTAAGGGAGCAGGTTTCTGAGCATTTTCAGAGTGATATTTCCAGAAGAAATGACACTATTTTTGCAAGAAAGTGTTAAGCTATATCAAGTAAATAACTGTTTTGATTTTAGCAATGAAGAACAAACCTGTGACTTTGTGCAATCATTTTAGTGTGACTGGTGAAAAGCAAACCTAGGGAAAATAATAAGTATCAATCTTATCTGACAGTCAACACAATATAGCTTTCTGATTATATTTTGTCTAGACATAGTTTAGCTATTCATACTAAAATCCTTACTGGAAGGTAATCACGTGCATCTGCACCTCATGTATTAGAAATGTAGGTGTCTACAGAGTGTGATGGGACTTTCTGATAACGGTCAGACAGTGTTGCCTAAATGGTAAACCAAATTACTTTGTGGGAATTGGCTGACATAGTTGACAAGGTACTCTCCATCATATAGGAAAAGTCATGGCAATCAGGCAAAGTCCCCAGTGACTGAAGAAAAGGGAAATATCACACTCATTTTTAAAAAGCATAAAAAGGAGGACTCTGGCTGACCAACCCGTCAGCCTCACCTCTGTGCCTGGTAAGATCATGGAACAGATCCTCCTGTAAGCTATGTCAAGATGTGTGAATGACAGGGAAGTGATTCGAGACAGCCAACATGGCTTCACCAAGGGAAAACTGTGCCTAACTAATATGGCGGCCTTCTGTGATGGAGTCACTCCATCAGTGAACACAGTAAGAGCTACGGATGTCATCTGTCTGGACTTCTGTAAGGCCTTTGATACAATCTCCCACAACATTCTTGATGCTAAATTGGAGAGATATGGGTTTGATGGATGGACTATTAGATGGGTAAGTGTGATAAATGAAGTTATAATTCATGTTGTGATATATGAAGTTATAATTCATGTTAATTGAATTAATGTGAAATGGTGAGGAGAACTGAGTAGACTGGTTATATAATCTGTTATAAAATAGACATGTTACTAGTAAAGTTCTAGAAGTGAACAAAAGGCGGGAAAGAGGGTCTCACATAAGGTACTGTCAATCACATTTTTGTAACTTTTTAAGAGTCTAATAGTTACAAAAAGGGTACAGAGCCTGCGCAGAAGAGAGGAGCACGGGTTCAAGCTACTTTGTAACTCAGAGAAGCCACAGAGCATGCGCCAGAACAAAAGGTTACTAGCGGTGACGAAGAAGAACCATAAGACTTCATCCCCAACGACCCCCGACGACCACCACCACGAGACACTGAGCATGCGCCAGAAGGAGGAGTTTATGGAAATACTAATTATAATACGAAGCAGGGATAGGTTATGCATATGTATGAGTGCACTTGGGGTTCTTATGGAGATGTAAATGAAACCCCCTATATATTCTGAGAAATCGGCTGTCCCGGGGGGGGCGACATGCTGGAAAAGTTCTGTTGTTTTACTTGTCTTTTATAAAGATTATTGAACTCAGATTTGAGTTATGTCTTCATTCATCACAGTAAGGAATTAACTGAATGGCCACATCCAAAGAGCTACAGTCAATGGCTTAGCATCCAAGTGGAAACCAGTAATGACTGGTGTCCCTTAAGGGTCTATACTGAGACCAATACTATTTCATATCCTCATCAATGACATAGCGGGACTGAGTGCACCCTCAGAATGTTTGCAGATGACACCAAGGTGAGTGGTGTAGTTGATATACTTGAGGGAAGGGATGCCATCCAGAGGGACCTGGACAAGCTCGAGAACTGGGCCCACGTGAACTTCATGAAGTTCAACAAGGCCAAGTGCAAGGTCCTGCACCTGGGTCGGGGCAATCCCCGATACTAATACCAGCTGGGGGTTGTATTGATTGAAAGCAGCCCTGCAGAGAAGGACTTGGTGATACTGGTGGATGAAAAATTGGACATAAGCCGGCAACGTGCGCTTGCAGCCCAGAAAGCCAGTTGTATCCTGGGCTGCATAAAAAGAAGAGTGGCCAGCAGGTTGAGGGAGGTGATTCTCCAGAGCATCTCCCATGAGACCCCACCTGGAGTATTGCATCCAGTTCTCGGGGCCCCCAGCACAAGAAAGATGTGGACCTGTTAGAGTGAGTCCAGAGGAGGGTGACAAAAACGATCAGAGGGTTGGAACACCTCTACTATTAAGAAAAGCTGAGAGAGTTGGAGTTGCTCAGCCTGGAGGAGAGAAGGCTTTGGGGATAACTTATTGCAGCCTTCGAATATATAAAGGGGGCTTACAAAAAAGACAGAGAGAGACCTGTAGTGACAGGACAAGAGGCAATGGTTTTACACTTAAAGCACAAACCCACTTAAAGAGGGTATGTTTAGATTGAACATAAGGAAGAAATTTTTTACGATGAGGGTGGTGAGACACAGGAATAGGTTGCTCAGAGAAGTTGTGGATGCCCTGTCAAAGTCAGGCTGGACAGGGCTCTGAGCAGCCTGATCTAGTCAAAGATGTCCCTGACCATAGCAGGGGGATTGGACCAGATGATCTTTAAATTTCCATTCCAACCCAAACCATTCTATGTCTCTCTGATTCTATAAACACATGCCTCTTACAATATTCAATTACCAGAACACCTTCAAAAATTGTCCTGAAAGTCTGCAACAGAGATTGTTGGTAGGTTGTATCCAACGAGCCAGCTCAGTCTTTGGGAAAGGAATTTGTGGATGCCAGGGAGCCATGTTATTCCTGTCCAAAAGACACTGCAGCAGTGATAAGCCTTGCCAGCACTAAGGTTTATTCATGTTCTCAGGAGTGATTGCCACATTTCCATTTAGAGACCTAGTGTTTAGAAAGAGTTACAGTGTCCAAAAAACCAGTATGTGATGATGATCCCTCAGCCAGAATTTGGGCTGCTGAGGAGGGGTTCACAGAGCAGGAGTCCTTGCATTTTGACACTGGCTTTTCAGAAACTGTGCAACAACAAGATGTGTCAGATATAACAGAAGTAGTAACTTCAGGATGAAGGATAATTTCTTACATTTTTGGGCAGACCAAACTAATAACCCATTATGACAGAATAACAAAAAGGCCAATCATTTTGCCCTATCAAGGCCTTGGAATTACTCAGGGTGAAGTCTGGCATCGCTGTCAGGTTGCTATTTGCATCTGTCCCTCACATTTACTCCACTTAAGTGTTTGATATTTTTTTTGAAGGTACTTTCAACTTCTTTTTGCCACGTGTAACAGTAGGGGTATATGCAATAATTTTAGAAATATTTTTAAAGTAGAAATATTATTGTTTAAAATAAAATAAAAAAGCTATTAGCTAATACATAATAAATCCACACACTATTATGTTGTCTCTTCTTCATGGCCATTTAATTTTGTATGCACATAACCAATGTTTTACTAACAGTACCAAGGGTTTCATATGTAAGACATTATTCACAGTATGTTTCCTGTTATTTTGCATAGCATTATTCTTTGTGAAAATAATGTTTTGGCCTCAGGAGAAATATTGCAATTGAATGCACAGCAATATGTTTTTGGTATGGGGCCATGGTACTACATCTTAACTTTTTTCTTTTTTTTTTCCTTCAAATTACCTTGGCAATCAAGACAACGGAGCCAGGATACAAAATGTAAAAAGGTGGTAAAAGAAGGATATAATTTCACTGTTTAATTTGCAAATAAAATGTGCTAAGTGAAATGAGAGAGGAAACCGCCCCTTTCTGACCAGCACAGTTATATGCACATTCTATAAATGCTTTTGGAAATGGGATTACATAGCTTTAATATAGATATTTATTTTTGGAAATAGGTGGGCTGAGCCAAAATTATTGTTATTAAATTGATTGAAATGTTGAGGATTAGCACAAGGAATAAAAATTAAACTAATTCAAACTATATGCTGTATTTTTTGCCAACAGACTATGTCATGTCATTGCAAAGGTGTGATTCATCGTGTTCTATTCCAGTTTCCTCGTGTAGCAAAATGGATCATAATTAGCACTAATGACAATGTTAAATCTAGTAATTTGAGTGACTGCTAATAAAAAGTATTCAACCCACAGAAATCTATACCATTACCTTTTAAAGATTATATATATTAGGCTCATCTATAATATGAGCAAACAAGCAAAGTTTCACCTTAAATTGAGCTGAAAAAATACGTGCCAGGGAAGTCTTAAAACAAGAAAATGGTTCTTAGAAATGAAATCCTTACACGTGCAATATTGCAGTTGTAAGATCTCAAAGCATCTTCTGTGGAATACTGAATGTCCCAAATAATTTTATATGAATCTTCCTGCATTCCTGGCCTAGATGCTTAAGCACATCACCTTGTTATTATTTACTTTGTGGAAGCCACAGTTTCAGACAAGCAGAAATCATCTCCAGTGAAGTTAATGGGAATTATTCATATATGTCAGTATTCAGCCTGAGTAGAATGCAAATACTTGCTAAACATATACATGTTTTAGACTGCCATTCTGCTAATGTTGATGTATTCATAAGTATGCTGAATACGGTTTTCGGTATTTTTTTACAACCTAAATATCCCTGAGAAGGCCTAGTTTTCCAGTAGTTTTCACTACCAGGAAAGGAAGTCGAGTTCACACTGCTCATCACCATAAGCTTCTGCTTCCTTACACAATTGATGGAGTGGATGAAGCAGAAATGAAGGTTTCTGCAGCTCCTTTTATCCCACTAGTAAATGACCAGCCATCTTCTGGAAAGCCACCTTGAGTTTTCAGAGTCATTTAATCATGAGATCTTCTTGCTCAGAATGCCATATAGTAACAGTTGAATTGCTATGGACTCTGGGAGGATGTCAGCTCTTCACTAGAATATACACCAAGAACAGCGCTAATTTTACTTATACCTCAGAAAACCACCCGACAGGAAAAACTTTTGAGTACAATTAATTTAGAATCATAAGCTCTATGTCCTATTACCAACCTTAGAAACCAAACAATCCCATGCTTCTGGGGTTTCTTCAGTCAAATTCTGCATTAATTTTGTCCTTGATGTGTAAAGATCACTCTGATATTTCCCCCCAAAATCTACATATTGGACTTCAGAGCATTTTCAAATTGGCTACAGAGCTCACAATGTATTGTTGTATGGCACTCCTGATTAAACATATCCATCTCAGAAGCAAAATCACTTCACGCTGTAATTGTGAAGCAGCATACTGGAGACTTATGGAAAAGACTGGAAGCTGCAATAGTCAACAGTTCCTTTTGGTAAATACATAAGGAAATGTAAAGCATTTGGGAGTAGTATAAATACATCTTTATATGAAAAAGTGGATAAGAGTCCTATGAAATCAATTCTGAAATAACTATTTTTGAGAAGTTAAAGTAAGAAATAGTATTCAGTCATCTGCAAGTTATTGAAAAATGCTTTAAGTATATGGGATAAATAATATGTATTTTTTAATGATCAGAACTAAAATTGCCTTACAGTGGACTTGAATGTAAGAAGTGAAAGCCTTTTGCTCAGGCCCAATTTTCTTTTTTCAGATAACTCTGCCTGCTTTTTCACTTGGACCATCGTTTAAGTAATAAGATGCCTCAGAAGCTGAGGCACTTCCAAAATATGAATTTTTATATACTATAATTTGCAACACTGTTTTGAAATTGCTCCTAGAAAAGCAAAGTCTGGGTTAAGACGTACAAACCGCTTGAACCCTACAGGTCTTTCAAAGTGAGTTGCATTCTTTCTCATGTGGTTCCACAGGAATATGTGGCATCAGCTATGTCTAATTTATGTTTATTTTCAGTATACACCTCTAGACAATGAATAACTCGCACAGGTAAAACCATAATTTCAAACTCAAAATCAGCATTGACAGTCTGAACTGCAGGTTGTAATCAGAATATATGTCTTTGAGCTTGATACAAAGAAAAACAAGGGTAAAAGGATATTAACTTACTTAACACTTTAATTACAACTTTGTCACACACACCGTGCATTTGTACAATAGTCAAAATATCCCTCAAAGTGGAAAATGGAACTTTTAATAAGGAGAAATGTGGAACAACAGAGGATAAACAAACAAATCAGACTGGATAAAAAGTGTTGGAGAACTTTCTGCGCAGCTAGAGGAAAGCACAGATTATTGGCAAGTTAAAGCGAATGAGCTTAGATGTGAAATATACCACACATTTAACTTCAACAGAAAATAGGGAATGATTTGACAAAGGCTGTAAAACCAAGAAGAAAGTTTTGTTTTGCTTCATTTTTTTGCTATTTTACTAGTCTTTGGTTTCTAGTTAATCCATTCGGTATTAAGTTCCTAAATTATTGCCTTGTACCCTTTTAATACCAAAGAATAAAGGTATGTTAGAGAGTTTTTTTACATCGCATATCATGCGCCTTAAGTATTTGTTCAAGAAATATCTAAAAAAGCTTTGAAATGACTAAAATGAATCCCATATGTTTTGTTTAAATATACTAAAAGAGAACTTTTTTCCTAATCTAAGAGAACATCTGTACTTTATAATGTTTTTTTGTGTGTGTGATATCAGGCTGTTTTTCATACAAAATTGTTAGTCCAGCATTATATATTCTTTAACTGTAGTAGTACATTTCAAATTATTTTGTTGAAATTAGCCTAAAATGGATGGCTTTCTTTTTGTTCTTTTTATGTTTGTGCTTAATTTTTTCCAATAATACTTGAAGATCAGCATGCATTAATAGCTGCAGGGCATAAAGAGACTAGAGGAAATTAGCTGTCACCCACAGCCAGTGATTCTGTGTTCTTATAAACATAAAGGACTAAATTGTCTTTTATGTTGACCATGCATGCAGATCATGTCATTTTCATTAAAAATTAGACATCATGTTTATACAGTACAATTGTTGATGGAGATGTTTGAATTAATATAGTTTTAAAGCAAAGACTAAACTCCTTTTGTTTTTTTCCTAATCAAGTATGGATTTTATTATTGAAATATGCAGTTGTATATGAATCTTAAATTGAATATTCAGTTAATTATTTTTTCATACATTTTCTATATTTCTGTAAATATTTTAGTGTTCTGTGTTCATAGTATGGAGTAAGTACTTTATAAACTGAAAGGGGTTGATTTTAATAAACTTTATATTACATTTATTTACTATAGGTTTATTTGTTACAGTCTGAGTTTTGGCCTTAGATTGATAACCAAATGTCAATTAAGTGCTTACTAGTACAAACATATTAATAAGTTACTGTAATCAGCCATAATTGGCTTAAGCATTCAAGTAAGTGCCATATGATTATTTTGCTTTGTATCAAATTGTAGCATGATTATATCTTTGTCTACACATCACTAGCAGGATGGCACAATGTAATACAGAATGTCCTCCAGCTCTGCTGTCTTCTGCTGATACTGTCACTTTACTTTGTGTCGTTCCTCCCCCAGTGTTTTCTCTGCCCAGCAGCTGATTACTTTGCTGGTAGTTGGTCCTTTAGAAACATCTTGTCCAAATTATCATCCTTGCTCTCTTGTGTCTGTCTAAAAAACATCTTTTACACCTCAAGGCATTAAAACATGCTCTCACTGGTCAAACATTCTTACCATAGCACAAGGAACACTATGTTAGCTGGATTTAAAAAAAGAAAAGAAAAACCACACACAGTCCTCAGTACTGACCTTTCTGTTTCACTGTCCGTCTTTCACAGTGTAATTTAACTACAGATCTTATTTAAACCTAAGCGAAGTTTTAGTTTTTATAACTATAGACGTACTCCAACATTGCCAGGACTCAAATGGTTAAGCCATTCTGTTTCATACAGGGCTCTGCAATATTCTTGATTACATCCTGCCTTCAGGTTTTGTCAGTCACCACTCAAGCAGCATGGATATGCGTTTATATAGAACTATTTTGGGAGGACAGAGTGATTGGGAGCTTACATGGCAATGCATTTACTCACAGCATTGCATTTACTGTGCGCTTCCTTTCCAAACTACACCATGCATTTGCTTGTTCTTAACACTTTAACAGATGATAGGATAATCTTTCATTAAAAATGGTTACAATTAGTGCAAAGTCCACCATAAAGATACACATTTTTTACATAAATGACCATTTTTACATAAATGAGCATCTACTTAGCTAGTTGGACACAGTTAGGAATTTTTTTAATGTTTTCTGAGGCAAATGTTGCCTGTTCCTACAACAGTCCTTTTAGCTTCTAGATTCCCAACACGGTTTAATCAATGTCCATCATCCTTACAAGTGGTCCTTGAAGCAGCTGTTGACTTTTACTCAGTAGCATGGAGGTCAGCAGACAGCCTAAGGAACTCTCCACCTGACATCTGTACCTGCTCTGACTGTTTTCTAGAGGCAGAAGTTGACTAACTGGCTGTCTTCATCCAAGCCAAATTGCAGAGCCTTATTTGGATCTATCACTTGCCTTGGCAAAAGTTATTGTACAGGAAGAAACAATTACATACATTCGCATTGTAATGAGGTATCTTAACCTAAAATATTTAACATAACAATAAACTAAAATCATTATTTTTTGCTCTATAGAGAACTTTTCAAATAATTATTAGCTCCGTATGTAAATAAGGACTGACATATTTCACAGTTCATACATGACAAAAAGGCAGCCCAATTACTAGCTTTCTAACCCACCTCTTGTCTGAATACTCATTACTGGCTGGCTCTACCTCCTTTCCAGGCACTTAAAAACAGTCTTCTAAATCTTCAGAAAGGTATGGTTCAGTTTCTTTTTGTGATTTTTATGCATATTCAGGAGTTGGAAGAAAATCAGAGACTAATTTTTTTTTTTTTTTTTACTGGATAGAAAGCTACCAAATTCTTGACTTAAACGCCACACTTCTTCCTGGAGAAAAGGTGAGTGGGCAGGTACAAAATATTCCTTCAAGTGTGAATGATCAAGCAGCAAATACTAATTACACAGTGGTTAAAGTACTGACAATGTTTTTTTGTCATTCTGACTGAATTCCTAGAGTATCTTCAAGGCTAATCTTTGAGACATACAAGTTCTGTCATTATAAAATGACCAGTGTTCATCAGTTAATCAATCCACAATATGAGGCATTGATGCCAATAAGGAAACCTTTCAGTATTTGCAAATGTTTCGTAGTGAGTTTTCAATTTTAAGATAATTTTGATATATTAATAACTTTTAAGTATGCAAATGGGAGGTGTAACATCATTCTAATTAAATTAGTACCTAATGAATGCACTGAAATCAATTTATATTTGGCAGTGCAGAGAAGACTGTTAGAAAAGATTCTGATAAGGTGACCTGCACATAAACAGACACTCACCAAGTTTTAATTAACAAAGTAATGTGAAGAAAGAAACCTTTAATATGTCAAATGATTTTCTTTTCTGAGGAATCTTTGAAAAGACGTGAAAAACAGTGGAGAAAAAAAATGTAACGTATGAGAAAAACTACGTATGATTAGAAATAACAGTTTTAGCGAGATACGTTCTACTGCAATATTGGAAAGTATTTTAACTGGGAACTGAAGATACTGTAAGTCTGAGGTTAGTCTAAGGTATTCAGAATAGTGAACTGCAAATAGCCCTGTACCGTGAAACTGCTATCATTAAGATCTGGCATATCTCAAACCCATTTAGGTATATTACCAGCAAAAGTACTAAAAGGCAAATTGTCTAAATATGGAATCCATTTAATCTCCACTGGTGATAAACAGTATATTCATAATTTCTTTTCCTTTTTCTTTTCAGGAAAAAAAAAAAAAGAATATAGAAAAAAGAAAAAAGGAAAAAGAAAAAAAGGACCAAATTTATATTCCTTTTATGTCTGGGAAAGTTGGAATTAACAATCAGGTAAAAATCAAAGCTCTGTCTCTGACTGTTCTCCTCTACAACTGAACCATTTCTCCCATTGGGCTTGGCCAGTTATAAACCTGGAGGTGACTGTCAGGATGAGAGATAAATATCCACTAATATTTTAAAACCACAGAACTCATCTGTTTTTCCCCAAACCATTTTGTGTGACATTGGCTATCTGAGGTCTGACCATTTAATGGATTACTTTCAACCCTAAGCTATTTATTTGTAAAACATATTCCGAAAATGCTTGGGATCCTAGATTAGAAAATAGTTCTAACATTTTGCAGTGCTAGAAATTATAATAAACTTTCAAAAAATGTTTGGAATCACAGAGAAATAAGAGAATTCTGAATGTGATAATTATGACATACACTGTGAGGAACTCCATTATTGCTATTACTTAGGAAGTTCTCCCCTATCTGTCTTATATCCACCGAAATGGACATATTTTCTCATGTTTTCTCTCTGAGAGATGTTTCTGAAGAATATGTTATTTCACCTATGTTATAAAATTATAGGGAAGTTTCTATTTTGATATTTTTCTTGCTTTAGCACAAAGACATTGCATTTGGTAGGAAGGCACCATTATACCACAGATTTAAATATTACTGTCTCTAGAAAAAAGCTTATCACTTCTGATCACAGGAAATATATTAGCTAACATTTTTAATTACATATATACAAAATTAATGACTGGCCACAGAAAAATCTCTATGGAACTTAGTCTTTGTGTCCTCAGAACAGAATTTGGGCAGTGTACATTCAGTCAGGTCTATGGTCAAACAATAGCAATGAGAATACAAATGATGAAGAAGTTCATTGCCAAGGATCGTGTTGGGCAACACATACAATGAGGCCACTGAGGGTGGTTAATTATGTGATTCTGTCATTCAGGCTTGCATGTTATTATACATATGCACAAGTTACCTAACTTTTACATTTCTTAAATTTTGAGTACTTTACTTTTCAATCTGAGCAACATTCTTTTAATATAGACCTTGTATGTCATATAAATTTTGTTTTTAAAGGGTTTCAGTTTCAAAGTTGTATGGTGGACATTTCATTGCATACACCTGTAAGCAGCATTCATGTTTTTGTTAAATTCAGAGGCTACCACTTTAGATTAAATGAGCATTAAATGACACCCCTATACACAATTTAGAAGTTTATCTCCCTCCTTAGGTTAATGGGTACATCAGTCGTTCTTCCTTTTCTCCTGTTAGATCTTCAAGTCTTTCCAGTTGTGGATAGATGTACACTTATTGCTGCATCTGTGTTAGCTGAGAAAGGTTGTAACTTTGTGGACTATTTATGACTCCGCTATAGTTTACCACTCATTGTTCTGCCAGCTCCTCTGTTCCATTTAAATCAAAATGTTCTAGATTAACTAAATAATTTAGATGATTTAACCAGCTGAATTTTGACTGAAATGAGTGGAGAAAATGTCTGAGTAGCTCTGCGGGTAGTTTTGTGGGGGGGAGCAAGAGGGATGTTAAGGGAGGCAAGCCTGATGGCACAGCAGCAGCAGAAAGATTGTGTTGTGCCTGCAGACTTGGAACGAAAATTAAATTAGATTTAGAACTCCTTAGGCTGTGGCTGTGTAGGACATTAAAATAATTTATATGCAGTGAGAAAACTGGAATCTAAAAAGTGTCTGGGAGTGACCCTCACATTCATCTCTGTCTCCTACATCTGGCTAATGTCTTTGAAGAACATAAGGAGCCCTTTAGATTGTAGGGTCTGCAGATCTGACATGGGCAGATTCCCTCTCTGCAGACACAGCAGTAGGCAGCAAGTCTCTTCAGTGCTTTCGAGCAAAGAATGTGTTACAGACCGTCTGCATCATAGAATGCTCTGAGACTCATGAGCAGAAGTTATCTTAATGACAGGAAGTATTGCAAATCTAGAGGCTACAAAGCTTAAGCAGCTGCCTAAATTAGCTTCTGTTTGATCCGAACCCCACCGTGTCACTCACCGAGTTTATGAGTCTTGCCCTGATCGTCAGATCCCACTGAGCTATACTTCTGAGAGGGAACAAGATGCCATGACAGAAACTCGTAATTGTGAGATTGTATATGAAGAATGTTATATCAAAAGCCTACCTCTTGACAGGTCTGGCGACCTTTATCTTTATCAAGACTTTTTATCAATACTCCATATTTGTAGTCCTTGGAATTGTGAACTAAAGCTTAGGACCAAAAATAATAGGACCAATAATAGGACCAAAAATAAACCTTAAAGGTTGAAAAAATCCCCATACAGCCAAGCGCTAGGGACAAGTTATCATCTCAATTCATATGATTTCCATAGCTAATCTTTCTCAGGTGGTTCTGTTTGAGGTCCTTCCTTGCCTTCCGTTTGCCCTATCAAAGTACAGGAAGAGATCTGGCCGTGTGAAAGGGCAGCAAAATATTCACACAACTTAATAAGGCTACGCAGAGTAATGAGGACTGATCCATTAAATCAAAATGTACAGGTCAGGTTTGACTCTTCTTTTTTTATATGAAGTGAAAGACTATTAAAAGTTCTCAGGTGAGAGAAGGCTTCTGTCCCTATTTAGTTATGGTACTATAACCAATGAAATTAAAAAGAAAAACTAAATCCTCTTCAAGCTGTAAGGCTGGAAGCTTCTGTAAAATAACGGCCCAGTTTAGAGGAATAGTTCCTGAAAGGAAAAAGGAAATTCAGTGTTCTTTCTCATGTAATCCTTAGCCTTCCCTGTAGAGACTTTTACTACAGTGCCCACTATCACCCCTTGTGATGCTGCTACTTATAACACAAGTCACTAAACAGCCATCGGAGGGTAATTATTCTCATGTACACATGACAGATCTGAACTGGCAGCCATGACATGAAATGTCCTATCTTGTGTCACCAATCCCCTAAGCAGTCCGTTTCTCACTACAAACCAATGATACTATTAAAGAAAAAAAAAAAAGAAAAAAAAAAGAAAAAAAAGAAAAAAAAAATTATGTATTATTTTCATGTTTTTTTCTGAAAAACAAATTTCACTGCTTGGGTTATAAACCTCTGAAATCTGAGTTTATCATATGTAAAAAACATGACTACCTCACTTCAAGTTAGGTTACTGCTTTTTTTTTAAATCTTTTGCAATCACTGGGAAAGTGTTTATGACCATTTGCTTCAAAAGCATAGTATCATGTAGCAGTCATTCTTTTCATCAAATAAATTTATATTGCCCTGCACCATGGGCATAATCCATGGGACTCACTTACACCCAGCCAGCCTGATAACACTGAAAGTGAAAATATTGAAATATTTCAGATTTTGTTAACTACTTTTGAAAGCCAGTCCATACTGCCTCTGTTAATCTGCACCAGAGACAAAATGATTTTTTATTGCAACACATCAGATTACAGAGCACAGGATTTTCATAAGATATTTCAGACTATATACTCTGAGTTCTTGCAGAAGTATTCTTTGCAATTTGTGAAAGGAAATCCAATTCTCTAAAATCTAATTATTTCATATGTGGAATTCAGCATAACTTCCCCCTCCCTTGTCATTTATTTGGCTGGAAGCTGCATCTCTTTCTCTAGAGATTTTTTTTTTTAACACAGTTAGAGTTTTTGAAACAAAAGTTGCAACTTGGCATATCTCTTTTCCCATCTCTTTATGGTAATTATAGCTAATGAAACTGTTGGGTTCTACTGAGCTTTTTGGTTTTTTTTTTAACTTGTGTGGTCTACTGGAAAATAAGAGTTCATGTTACTCCAAAAATGTCATTGCACTGTTTTGATTGGTCCAGGATTATAATTTTTTTCCAGAGGTAATAAGAATATTCAGCCCAAAAACATGTTAATAATTATAGTAATAACCAAAAAAGAAAACTGCTTTACTTCAGCATTAAAATTCATCTTTAGCTGCTTTGTTCTGTAATAACTAGGTCATCAGTTTAGGTGCTCCTGCTTAAAATGCATTTAGCATCCATATGTATTCCCTCACCTAGAGGCTTGATATTTTTAATGAGATTATATCAAGGAATGTGAAGACTGGAGAGTGGTAACATCATTTTAGTGTGTAATTCCCAGAACTCTGATCCATTTCAGGGAGGCAATTAAGACTGCTGACTACAATAAATGATACTAAGAGATTATAGAGGTTTTTTTCTGCATGAATGCATAGTTTAAAAAATAATTTAGGTTTATTTAACATAAAAAACACCTCCAGAGGGGGGATTTTTTTTTTTTTTTTCAATTTCAATGATTGTAGGGAATATCTCTTCCATCATTTATCTGTAAGGATCCATAGTGTATTCTTGCAATAAAGGATAACTTTGAGATACTTTGATAAAATAGGTGTATTTTAATTTTATGTAATTTTCTTTGTGTTGCTCATTTCAAAATGTCCACTTAGTACTGGAACAATTGAGTGTCAGCGGTATGTGTTTAGGGGTGTGTGTGTTTATTTGGTTTTTTTTTTTCATTTTATTGTTTTCCTCTATTGCAGACCAATAATCTGAAGTAGCATTTAGATCAAAAGCTTCGTGGGGGTTAACCCTTGTCTTGTTACTGCTGACCACAAAAACTACGTATAGAACAATACAGAAGAATTGCTAAAAACAAATACACTGGAATCAAAAGTTTGTTGTCTTGAAGAGTTAATTCTGGCAGAGAGGTGACCTTTATCCTTACATACTCACTCATTTTTTTTTTTTTTTATCAAACCTCTCCAAAGGGACTCATCATATGCGGGGCTCTATGAAGAGAAAAAGAAGAGCATTGTCCTTATCACCTCCTTCCAGAAAGTGGCAGAGTAATAGGACTTTGTAAGGCGAAATGAAGCCCAGTCTGATGGCTGCTGATTAAAAATTGACTCTGCCACATCAAAGAAGAGTTGAAGGTGAAAATGATGATCACTTCCCTCTCCCAGGGACCCTGCACCATTTCTTTTATTCAAC
Organism: Burhinus oedicnemus; assembly: GCA_008921705.1. Taxonomy (NCBI): domain Eukaryota; kingdom Metazoa; phylum Chordata; class Aves; order Charadriiformes; family Burhinidae; genus Burhinus; species Burhinus oedicnemus. Next base: position 250,511 of record VFFE01009149.1, on the reverse strand, counting down.
CTTGAAAGGTTCTTTCTGAATAAGATAATATCCCTCGAGTCCATTCTGGCTAGGCGGCATGGGAAAATGTAGATCAGTATGCCTATTCTTTATGAAAAAATGGGATTTTGTTAATGACAGAGCACTCTAAAGTGATGGCTTGTATGTGGTAAATGCTGAGAAATTAATTATAAAATGCCTCTTAGACTACAGATCAAATTAATTGCTAGTATACATCTACTAAAAAGACCACTGTAAACCCGAACTGCATTTCCTGCCTCATGGCTGGAGGTTTCTGTACTTGAAACACACTGTAGCTTGCACTGCCTTTTCTGGTTTTGTATCTTTTATAGCAAAATTTTCAGTTGAGGTGCCATCAGTGAAATAGTATCATTGAAATATAAAATTTTATGACTGGACTAAAGCAAGTGAATATCTATTTTTTGATAGATGCATATATACAGAGAGAGGGAGACAGTCACTAAGGTATATGAACTGTGCAAAGAGTATGTAGACAGGGAGAATAAAAAAATACATGTATACGCACACACGAACGCTCAGAAAGATACACAGCTTTGATATAGTGCCTTATACTTTATTTCCACTAGTTAATGTGTCTGGCAGGCAGAGGTAGAAAATTTACAGGAAGCTTGTATGAAAAATGCTCCTCTCTATTTTAGGTTTTGGGTTTATACCTTATGCCAGCAATTCTGAAGTGCAATGCAAACCTTTTAATTCAGGGCACCATTTGCTCATGCATATATCTAAGTAGACCAACAGGCACAGTGCTCAATAGACAGCACAGCATCCCAAAATACATAGCTTGAATAATAATCGCAAGAAAGGCCGTGCGTGAAAAAGAGCTTGTACAAAAAAACAATTTTACACATATTTCCCCCCACACACTTCCCACTGATCTGCTGCTCTTGAGGATCCATAGAAAATGAGTAGAAATAATGCTTCCATCTGAAAATAGTGTGTTAAAACCCTGATAAAAATAGAATAACCTAGTCCATGTATAAGAAAAGGTTGATCCCATGACTGGCAATGGCCACAATTTTCATGTGTACCTAATTATCTACATCTAAGTCTATCTGTCTGATAAACTCATTTTAAAATAAAAAAGATTTTCTGCAATAGGATAATGTATACATTGAATGCTATAGCATGTAAAAGCTTTAACTGTATGTATGTTTGACATGTATGAATTACACAGTAAAACATAAGTTATTTATTCATGCTGATGAATGACACAAATATCATGCTGTTGAGATTGGTGCAATTAGAACAAACAAGTGATTATGTCAGAACAATGGAAATAACATGGTAATGACATCAAAACAGTGAGAATAACAATAACACCCTCCCCTCATCAATGTCATCTGTGTCTTCTGCTATTTCTTAGAAGAAAAGATTTTACTAAGACATTGTTTGCTCAGTATTTCTGCTTTTCCCCCCCCCCGCTGTAACTATCTAGTTATCTGTTGAATACAAGGTGAAATGTATATATAAAAAAAAAAATTTAAAAATATTTTTCTTTCTTTTTCCAGTGGGCTTTATTACAGAAGCTATCCAATTTGAACAATGCAGAGAATGAAGTACAGTGGTGAGAATTAATGATCAAGAGTTTGTTTACTACAAATTAAATTTGCTGTACAAAGATAATGATTTTTACCTTAGTGAGTTCCCAATGTCTTAATAATCTTTACTGTAATGAATATGAGCTCATACTCTTAAAAATACCTTCTCCCCCTTCCTAATTTAATCAACATTTTAAAATGTTCAGATGTCCCAATCACCTAGGGCTACATTATTAGCATGGTACTTACTTTAAACAGCTTCTCTAAAATGATTGAAGAAAACAATTTACACAAGTGCCTTTAATAAGAATAGAAAAGCAAGCATAGCTTGTTTGCCTCATTAAGGCTAACTTTTGATCTTCAAGTTTTATAAATAGAATATATATCGCACAGTTCAACAGTCTCTCACGTACGTGTGAGTGTTACTAATGCTAATGGGGAAGTTGCATGTGTTAGGAGAGAATGGACGACCATGAGTTATTTATAAAAGCAACAGATATTTATTAAGACACATGTTAGATCAAGAAAGAAGTAAAATCCTTTGTCAAGTTATTATGGTTCTATTACATACTATGTGCAGTAGCTGCAAAACCTGGTTTTACTTAATGAGTCTGCTTGTATGTGTGAGCTCTTGACACCTGGGTTATAAGATCTGTGGATTTACAAGGGTGCTCCCCCGCAACCCTAAAATATGCAGCCTTTTTTGTCACTGGCAATATCTGAGATAGTGCTGATAAGGAGTACTGAAGAACATTTTAAGCTATCAGCTGGCAGGATGACTTTTAAATTCAAGCTTATTTAAAATATGAGCTGTGAAGCAATCTTCCCAAGGAATCAAGCATGAATGTTTCAAAAGTCTGAGTGTCGTAGAAGTATACCTGGCCATGGAAAACTATTTCTTTAAATAAGTCAAATAATAATAGCATCAGTAATTAAAGGAAGAGTTCGGACAAAGTGACAAATTTTAAATAACTTCTGGCATGCCTTTACCAATTCTAATGTTTTTTAGAACTAAGGGCATTCCAGTAATGCTGTACTATTGCTGCTTTTGAATAAATCATCCAGTCCACAGATTTGGGCATGTAATTCTTTGAAGAGAGAAAGTCATTCAGCACTTTCCAGGACTGGCATTATTTTTAAGAAGAAAGGTGTTCAATATCCGTGTAAAGGAAAGTTTATACTCCTGTATAATTAATCCCTTGAGCTCTGAGGAAGAGTTTATACTGAGTTGATTCTATTTCTGGGAAGAAGGTAGCCCCTCTGCTCTCTCACTTTGGGCTTTTTCTTTGTTGGAAAATTTATGTTGACAAAATTTCTTTTGAAAATGTGTACAAAACACATACTTTTTCAGGCCACCTAACATTTTACCATGAAGATGCAATAAAAACACAGTTATGATGTTTTGATACAAATTCATTTCAGTGGGAAGACTAGTGATTTTAGTGGCCATGAGATCGGCTATTAGGAGGGCAGAATAAGCTTCCCTTTTATAGGATATGAACGTACAAAGGTGGCAGTCTCCCTGTATCTAAACAGTGACTGATAGAATGGAAAACACTGCATTTGTCCCTTAAATTGTTAAAGCAAGATCCCTTAATCTTTTGGTAGTTTCCCTTCTAAACAGGGACATTTTTTCAAGGAAATGGGAGCCTAAGTTTTCCTACTGGTTTCATTTTTGTTATCGTCTCTGTTTTAGGATTCCATCATAATTCATCCTGTTGTATAACATTCATCACAGCACATTGAACTACCCACCGTATTCCTTCCTGCTTATGATCTCTTCCTTTACTCCAAGGCAAGCAGGAGTCAGCAATGACAAGCGAGGTAAGCTGAGCCGATGTCTAAGATGTTAAACAGAAGTTGTTTAGTGAGCCAGAAAAACATACTAGTCTACAGGATGATCAGGCCCTTGGGGAAGCAGCAAACGTATGAAGGGTTAATATTTAAATAGACTACAGAAGTTCAATGTGTATAACATAATATATGTTATATAAGAAGGCAGATTGCAGGCCCTGCTTCTCTGCAGTTTCATCACATTTGTCTGCCAAGTTGCTTGTCATCCTTATTTCATCATCAATTATTAATTTGCATTTTATTTGACTTTTTTTCCAAATTGCTAAAATCAAATTTGGCTATTTGTTGAAATGATGGATTGTTAAATTAAAAGTAATTTGATTCACAAACTGTCTTATTCTCAAACTAAAAAAAAAAAAAGTACATTAAGTACTGCTAAGTAACATTTTCTTTAAGCACTACTTTGTCCCAGGGAATGGTGGGGTTGTCACGAGATTTGCAGCTTTTTATAAATGCAAGCAAATATCTGTACTCCTGGACTTTGAACTACGACATCTGCAATACAGATAAAATGGTTGAGTTGGGTACCTACAAGGCCATAATACCTTGCCACATACCTGTAGGGGCTTTCTAGGTTGGTTGGCTTGTCTACCTGATCACGAGGCTGCCACAGACTATGGAAAGTATATGTTACTGAGCAGGTACATCTATGGCCATTCATTGTAGATTCCTGTTGAAGATGGGACGCAGTTAGGCCATATGCTCTGGAAACCCTCTTTGTGCTGGCATATTGACTTTGGAACAGATAATTTTGAATTAATATTCAGAAACATGCTGAGAATACAGACATTTCCAAATGTCAAACACCTTTGATCCTCTCAACCAGGTTCCTTAAAAGATTATCCATCAACATTCAATAATCATTACAGGACAGCTTTAAGAAGGCCGTCAAATAGCCTCACTTTTATTTGCCGTATCAGAATTTGCTGCACCCTGCTATGGTTGGCTCATAATATGGTAAACTATACTATCTGGGTGCTAATATCATCAAAATCAATGCAATGAGAGTGAGACATCACTGTCCTGGGAATTATAAACAAAATGCCACCTTACTTACAGGACTTCTGAAGAACTCATTATATTTTCTGAAGAACTTGTTCTTTTCTATGAAGATCAGCTGCATGCTCTTTCATATCACTTTGACTGACTTATTTGGAATATACACTCTTTACAGCACTATAACAAGAACTTTGAGAACAAAGCCCACATAACCTGTACGTGCATGTAGGGAAAAAAGGATGTAACAGATCTCTATTATGGAAGGTATGGGTAAAAATATATTAAAGGAAGAGCTTTATGAAACTAATAAAACTGCTTCAGATCTTCGTGTACATTTCATATGCCTGAACTCGCTGCAAAGATAGAAAAAAATCAGAGGTTTAAATATTTTGATTGAATATAGGGAGCTAGGAAGAGTTTAGGTCTTTTTTTTTCCCACCTGTACTTTTGCATTTATGCTTTCATTTCATTAGAAGATACTACTAAATTAGATATAACTACATGAATAACTGGATTAGAAAGTTATAACCAACACTGTGTGAGATATAACAGGAAATACAGGCTTAATAGGATCAGTCCTAGACCAGTAAATTCAATTTATGCATTACATTAAAATATACACAACTCTCAACTAAAGCGGTACAAGTAGGGTTTTGGTTTGGTTTTCCCCCACTTGAAATGGATGAGAAACTAAGTTGGTGTCTTTATTGCTAGCAAGAGGTCTTCTACTGCACACAGATCTTTTAGAGTTATCAGATTTAATACAGTTTGGCATTCAAGTGTCAAGTGTGGAATAGGCAAAAGCTCAAGCTCGGGACTCATCCCTCTAAGCCAGCATTGTATATGCAGCCTGGAAAATCACGAAGGTCTGTATCTTAGCACAGAGTGCACAGCTACAACACAGCTGTCTCACAGCAAGGCTAGAACACTTCTGTCTGGCTGTGGGGATCAGTTGTCACCATTTCTCAAAACCATAATTACAATCATCCAATGCTGAGGACTGTGCTGTGTTACAGATGTCTCAGCTGTCTTCATTAGAGGTTGTAGTTTTGTCTCAGGAAACCCGTGGAATAACCACATTGCAAAACAAGAAGGTTGCCTTTCCCTTCCTTCTTGCCTCTCACAGATCACTGTGCACAATGCACGTTGTTTCACGGACTAGTTGCCTTTCTCTCAATCAGCCACAAACTACCCTAAAAACTGCAACTGCACCTGCAGATGTACTTTGGAAAAATGTCTGTCTTTAGGGGTGGTTTTTTTGTTGCTGTTGGGTGGGTTTTTTTGTTGTTGTTGGGTAGTTTTTTGGGGTTTTTTTTCTGGGTGGGGTGTGTGTCCCTTGATGTTGCAATTCTTTTTAAAGGCCAATTTTGAATTAATCACACCATTTCCAAAAAGAGTTCACTTTTAATTTCAGAGTAAGAATATTTAATCCAGACAGATAATCCATGCTGTAACAAAATGCTCTGAAAGTATAAAAGGACTGTGAAAATAAATTTTCTATAGCCACCATTTTTACCATAAATTACGTTCTTTAATAAATAATTTACTGCCATGTGGTTTCACCCTTACACAACAAATTTGTCAGCAAGGACCCCATGCCAGGCAGACATAGCCATAAAACTGTGTCTAAACTTGTCTGTATTGTGTTTTCCAGCTTGGTTCCAGTGTTCACCCAGGCAGCCTGCACAGCACTGAATAGTGTGAATGCATTTAATTACAATCTGACATGTGTATTCCTGAGAAACAAAAGGCTGTGAACTGAGGGTGATGATTAACTGTTCTACCAGATAATTGCTTAAACTACTACTTATATTATGCTGCATTATCTCTTTTGAACAAAGTGATTATTGGCCCTTTGTGTAGCGATTATACAATGTAAGTGCAATCTTGCTGTTTTAAATGTTAGAGTTTATGTTTAATGTACTTTTATTCATAATGAGGGGTGCAACTTTAGATTTTCTTTAAAGGATTATTCTCACAACAGAAAAAAAAAGAAAAGAAAAAAACATGCCTCAATTTCTCAAATTTGTCCAAGATTGAGACTTCTTTAAGGGACTTAATGTCACTGGAAAAAGTGACATCCCTAGTTTCTGAGGAGATCCATTGATAGACAACGACTGTAAAGCCCAGGGACCTTCCAGTAAAATAGATACAGCATCCATTTTTACAACAAAGAAGGAGGAGAAGGTACAGGAAGTAAAGGTTATTAAGAATACTGGCGGTAAAGAGGAATGATAGTAAGTGCAACAGCAACAAGTCCTGATCTTCAAAGTAAATGTAATTGACATAAAAGATGTACTGTCTTTTTCCCTTCTCACAAAATTCTTTTTGAGGAAAAAAGGATACCTAAAGAAGGACCTGCAACTTTGCATCTGAATAAGGTACAATGGAAGTGAAGGCCCTTTAATTTTGGAGATCCCCATTGTGCAAAAGAAACTTCAAATTACCTGCAATGAGCAAAGATATTAAGAAACTACATAGGTAACAGAGAAATGAGCAACAGTGGCCAGAGCATTTGTACAATGTATGGGTCTTCCTGCTTTTGCTGGAAGAAAACAAGGTACTGTCTTTAGAAGCCAATAAACATGAAGAGAAGGGATCATCTTAGAGCTGTGAGGACTGCAGTTTTAGGACACATGTTATTCTGTATAACCCTGTTCTCCCACTTACTTTCTTTTGGGAATAAACAGATTAGTACTTCATTTTCTGAGAGCAGGTGTTCCTGTCATATCCACCCCGTCTCTTTGTGCCCTGAGATGCCCGTGATTTTCTGAAAGCTGTGACAAGTGAAAAATTACACTCCTCCTACAGACTGTATGCAGAAGACATCCTTTTCTAGGACATCTAGGAGCCTTTTTACTTGCCTTCTGAGTGCCCCAGGACTCTCTTGATCATGAAAGGCTAAGTTCGTTACCTATCAAAGCAAAAAGGCAGGATGGGAATTATCATGGAGACTCAGTCAATTGATGAGAATACCTCTGCTCACAGCCAGCAAGAATGGGGGCAGCCACAAGTGGCATTTCTTGTACGTCTAGTAGCATTCCAGGAAGCTAGAAACATTTCTCAGTATTTAACCACCACACTTTGAAGCAGAGTGAAACCAAGTTCTGGGAAGCCAGGCAGTATTTCACATTTGACAAAAAAAACTTTCTTAGTAATTTGCTGTCTCCCATTGTTCTAGACATTCCCAGGTGACCAGCAACTAGTATGGATGTTTATGAAACTAAACTATCAAAACGAAAGAGGTCCCACAGGAAAAAACATGCAATGAAGACACAATATACAATCTATATGCAATCAAGACTAGTGCTAGAAGGCATTGTCCCTAGACTCTTCCTCCTTGCACCATTCTCCACTGTTACCCCCTGTAACCTGACATCGAGGTTACTGAAAAGTAAAATTACTGAAGAGAAAATCAGTTCTGTTTTACCTCAAACCAGGACACCTGAAAACTCATTTGACCCATACCAGATTATCACCAGCATACACAGTCCTAACACTCCCTGTTTTCCTCCATATTTCACAGACAGAGGCTATTTTAGGTGGAGTTCCACTCCATCTAAGCTATAACTGTTGTGCAAACACGTGTCTATTTTCTCTTTAGCAATTCCCTACTCTGTTCATCACATCGTGTCCGCTAAGGGAAAGCTTATCTTCCCTCCTCCCCCACTATACCTGATGCAGATACTCCCCAGCTCATCATACTCCCTGTAGATGAGAAAGATCCTTACTGTGTCCTGATTAGCACAAAATGGGTACTACAGGCTCTGAGGAGACAGACACTGCGTACTGTGCTCTAAGGACACATTATTATATATTGCAATAGAAAGTCAAAGGCTGAAGGCACTATTTCACAATCAAGATACCTTTTCAATCCCATGGGCGGCATGATTACTCAGCTACACACTGGTAGAAAAATCAACCACTACTCATTAATTTTATTACACTTTTCCATTATATTTTTCTTAAAATGAGGTGCGTAAATCTTACTTGTCCTGCCTTGTAGTTTACCATTGAGATACCTATTAATATTTGTTAACACATTAAACAGCAGTAATGAGTACTTCTAGAAAACACACAGTAAAGGGAAGGAAGATCTGCAAATGGATTAGAAGTTAGAAGAGAGAAAAGAGAGTAATGACTGCAGTTATAACAAACTGTCCCTGACCTTAAACTCTCCGGTTTTCAGATTCTTTTGAGCCTTCGAATCGTGTTACACTTTGTGGTGTTTTTTGTTCTATAGACGAAAACCCAGACGTGTGCCATCAGTTGTGTGCAGTTATTGTTACTGAATGTCTGTAAAGCCAATCTGAATCCATTTTTATTCACAGTCAAATAAGTTTTTGTAAAAATACAGACATATATTTTTACAGGCAATGATGCCTCTAGCTTCCCTGAAACATTTTTTTTTTTTTCTGTCTTGTTCATATTTCCAGTCTCCCAAAGAGCTCCAAAATTAAGATAAACCAGGAAGACTTAATCTCGCATTACTCTCTGGTTAATTCCTCATCTTCTCTCTGTACACATTTCCAAAAAGTAATTTCAGCCAGAGTCAAGAAACTTAAAGTTGGAATGAACGTAGCTTCCTTGCTCCATGTTAAATATTGATGGTTAGTATTCTGGCATGTACCCAATTAAAAAAAAAGGCATAAATATATATATCTTTGGCTTCATTTTGCCTCAACCAATGTACACAGCACTGTTATTCCGGTTGCATATAAACTCCAGTCTAATTAAATGATTAATTAAAAATAATACAGAATGCGAATATTATTTTCATGCTTCCCAGTACATGGGGGCATAACCCTTGGGACAACACATGAAGCATAGTCAGGGAACAGGCAGACTTGTCAATTGTTCTTCAGTCTCTGTTTTCCCTTAAATAATCAAGTCTCTAGCTGTGATGATTGCAAGGTAAACCTTCCAAATGTTAATTTGGTGGAACCAAGGCAGCAATATTTGGCATAGTTTGCCAAAAGCCCAAACACAACAGTTATGAAACGTGTAATGTCTTCTTGCAAGGCTAGACTAGATGCAGAAAAGGTTCACATTACAATGAAAAGGTCTATAAAGAAGACCTAGAATTTGACTGATTTTATTTTCCTGAATGAGAGACTGACTTCCAAAAAATTTTGAAAATAGTTCTGGTGGTAGAGGCCAGATATTTGCTCATAAAACATGCTTAGGAGAGGAGAAATTGCAGAGAGGGAAAACTAATTACAAATGGGTTTAAATTAATGGTCTGGTTAAGTAAGACTTTTAACCATTAAGATCCAAAGAATGTGACATCCAAGCATGAACTTCCTTGCCAGCCATGCTGCACTAACAGAAGGACCTGAGTGACCAGCAAGAGATGTCTGCTGTCAAAATACAGAACCTTTCCCTTCTTTTTGACCTCTAGAGCATAAGAAAGGGACTTCTCTAGTTTTTTTATGAGATGTGTCAACCTAGATACATTAACCAAAACACTTCTAATAATTTCCTTTTCTCTGAACTTTGTCAAGTTATTTATTAAGAATATAGGTAGATGTCTGGGATTTTTTTAATTCAAATATCCACCAAGACAGAAGAGAACATTATAATTTCCAAGGACTGGTGGCTGTGTTTGTCAAAGGTATATTCCTTTATATGAGCATGAAAATAACATCTACCTTAAAGGGTCCAACACATGTAAAACATCAAATAAATCGTAGGGATTGAAAACATGTCAGCTAGTCGTTCTTCCTCCTATCCTGCTGGAGGTTACTACTTTGTAACAAAAGTGATGAGATAGACATGGTTATGTTTATGCACCAAAATATAAGAAGGACAGATACTAGTCTCTGGCAAAGAGATTAGTGCCATAATGTGGATGAGTCCTCATGAATGTATTTGACTGTAGGTCTTTTTCTGGGCTTCCTCTTATGTCCTTGTAGTCTTATAATCAAACTAACGTTTCCTTCATTGTGGGTATTGTGTGTGTTTATGTGTGTGTGCATACGTGTATGTTCCAAACATTTCAGAAATCATGAGGATTGTGTTTCAAGCCATCAGAGTGATGGTTTGGACATGAAGAAACCAATCGTATGTGCTTTGTTACTGGGAGTGTGATATGGAAGCATGCAGGAGTTTTGAAGGGTTCAGAGCCTGCTGGATAGTGTTGGAGATACACATGGGGTGAAGGAAGTATAACCTGGTACAGTCTTGTCCATACTGTTTATTGGGAATGGTCTTTGGAGCACATTATCCACACAAATCATGCCCTGGCATTAATTCAGTAACTACAAGTTAACATGGGCCAAAACTCTGCCAGAGAGCAATATTAAGAATTGAGCAGCACGGGCAATCACTGGTTTAGCCCTTGAGCTCTCTCCCTCACTCTCTCACATTTAACAAAATACTGTAGACAGTGTGCCCATTTCTCAAAAACTGTTGCTCACCAGCATTTTAAGTTGAACTGAAAACAGGCATGTAATTTGAACATCTGATAAGATGGGGAGCTATTTGAATGTCCTATAAGATTTTGCTGCTAAATATGATAGGGATGCAAGTCAGAACCCTTAGTGACTGCAATATAATTTTAATGCCAAAGACATCTACCTTTAAAGATAAGTAAGACAGTCATCTACCCCCTGTGGAGTCTGAGATGACAAAGGAGAATTATTCACTGGCAAGAATTGTTTCCCATCAAAAATTTGGAAATTGGCAAAAGTGATTAATCTGATTCTCCTAGCTTTTTATTGGGAGCATTAGAAAATCTGTGAGAAAGGGTTACAAAAGCTATTGCTCTTTCTTTTAAAAAATAACCTCTAGCATTTATCCCCATTTATAAAAAACCTGCACATTTTAAATATTAAATATTTTTAATATTACAGCTATTTTAAAATATTTGAATAATTTGTTGTTGTTTTTTGAGATGCTTCAAAGGTGGTTTGACTTATTTTAGCAGATGTCGATATATTTATCCCCAAAGCTACTGGAAGCTGTGACAAAGCCTTTCCACGGGTCAGTATTTTGTGTCAAAGAAGTTTAACCAATGGTCTTGTGAAGACAAAAAATTGTTCTGTCAATAGAAAATCCATTAGCTATTTCCTTATTAATAACTAAAATGGCAAAGATTGTTCAGCGGTTCTGAGGAGAACTGCTGTATAGAATCTCTCCATAGAGTTAAATTCTCCTTCCCCCCCCCCCCCCCCCCCCCCCGATTTAAAATTTCCCTATTGGGAATAGTTTCTGGTCCATGAAACAAACTGAGCCATGCTGAAGCACTGTCAGAGAGCTCTTGGTGGCCCAGACCAAAACCATGCCAGGAAATATACTGGTGGTTTAATACTGGGGGGGATCACAGGCTGGGAAGTGGGCCTCTGCTATGTTGTTTACTAGTATAAGCATGTGGGAAAAGAGATGGGCTAAGATACCAAGGATTAGTCCCCTTGGAAGAGCTCCAAGAATGTTAGACGACTACGAAGAGCACACAGGCTCACCAAAAATGCTTTTAATTGGTAATAATGAAGGAATGAAGGAATGAAGGTAGACTGGGTCACAAAGTCAAGAAAAAGTATGCAAAAATAAAACAAAGTAAAAAGTGATAGAAGGCCAAAGAGAACAGAAAATGATACAGATGGATAACACATATGTACTATAAAGTTTCCGTTGAAGTCTTTTGACAGACAGTATACATAAAACATTCTTGTCCCAAGTGAAAAAGTGAAATTCAGGGTATCCTTATTTGATGTTTTTTCAGTATATCTAGCTATAAAAACATCAAATGCAGTTAATGCTTCATTTGATGTTTTTAACATTACAGCAATCACTAAGAAATGTTACATCAAGCTTTATTCATTTTATTACTTTATTAATTTATAAAGGGTCCATCTCATGATAGAATCTGTGAGGCTGAATGAAAAAAAAAGAGCCAAAGTGAGGTCAATGCCTAAAGAGACCACTGAAAAAAAACCCCATAATATGTAAAAATTAACTTCTAAACAAGGAGACTTGTAAGAAAAATTGGAAGAGCAAAACCGAATATTGTTTAGTGATTCACACTAAGAAAGCTTACACTACACCTTTAAAGTATCCAGAGGGTATTATGGTCATTCTCCAAATAAAAAGATTTGTCTGAAATATGCAGAAACTTCAATAGAAGAACTTTGGGACAAAAAAAAACCCCAACTCAACCAACCAAAACTAGCTGGCTCATTTCCGCTTTTTTTGAGGAAGAAAGCCAATTGTTCAAATACCACAAAGAAAAGCATGAAAAAAAGCATCCCAAAATAGGTACCTTTATACTCACATGTGCTTACTAGCATACAGACGCACATATTGAGATAAATGATGCTAAAGGACCCAATGATACTGACATGTCAGGCACTCAACGATGCTGAAACTCAAAGACAAACCATGCCCTCTTTCCAGTCTGAAGCTTTGTACTTATCCATCACAACATAATCTTCAATTAGGGGTTCTGGAAAATATTTCCTTTCTCTATTCTCCTTGCCTTTCCACCCTGTTTTGTATCCACAATAGGTCCAGGAATGCTCTGTTTGAGGGGTCCTGTGTTACACAAAAAGCCCTTTCACCAGGTAATGAAGAACCCTACTGTGCATGTGCTCTAGCTGGCCAAGTGCAGGTTGGACAGGCAACCAGACAAGGTGAGCCGGTAAGGAGCGAAGCATACCGCAGTGCTATAAAATGTGTGTAGGCTTGGCATTAAGCTCAGCACAGGCATCAGCAGTAAAGGCTTACTAGCCATGAGATGACAATTCCATGAATGATGTAACGATGTCTGAACTGAGGAAAAAGAGTTCTTTTGCAGAAAGCTTGAAGTCTGCCCAGATAAAAATGTCTGCCAGCCAGACAGCTGCTTGGCTGATTTAATTTATGTATGTATAGTTATATATTTATTGATACATACATTTCAACACAATACAATGCTGAAAACATTTTCACATATAACTAGATGGTTGCAGACATCAGATGAAGAAAAATTCCTCACTTGCACTTATGAAATGTCGGAGTGATCGTAAAAGCATTAAAGGAAGGATTATACTAAAATGATGTCTTTACAAGCACAGGGATCTGAAAAACACCAATACTGATGTAATCTAACACTTAAATTTATAGTTATACACTTAAAAACAGCAATGCACAAAGTAGTTCATCTGACATTTTTCTCAGAACAGTGTAATTGTAAAAACATCATTTTAAGATATCCCTACCTTTGACGATTTTACTCTTAATCATGGTCTTAAAAATATCAAATAAGGGGTAATTTTTCATTTGCAGATATTAAAAATTGCTATAAGCTTAGAAATGTCATTTAAGGATGATTCTTCATTTGACCTTTTTTTGAAAATATCTGTGCTTTTTTTCCTTCTCTAAAACATAGTGCAAAAACTCTTTTAATGAAACTTCAAAGTTCTTAAATTCCCATAAATTCCTATGCGCACCAAGGTTTCAAAAGAAGCCAGTTATTTTGTATGCCTCATTCAAGGTCCATGTTGAAAAATGTTAGAGAAATGCCTGTCGGACTGAACTCCCTTCCCTGAAAATTAAATATCACTAACACATTTCAATGAGGGCTTCAAAAAAACAAAGATGTTGAAGCCATTTGATAATTTTGAAAATCTTCATTTTAGGCATAAACCACAGGGATGAGGGTCCAGATCCTTTGTGTGGTGGGGAAATGTTGAATCCCTCCTGCTGAAGCCATTTCGTGGTTCACCCAAATCTCTGTGCTGTAAGGGAAGGAGAACCCAGACAGGGAATGAGCCTCCATCCTCTATCCAGGCGTGATGCTGACCAACTGGTCAAGTCAGTTTGGCAGGAGCCAAACTTACATGTGAATCCCTTCTCTGCTGCTAGCTGTGCTTAGAATAAGTCTGGGCCTTTTTGCAACCCTCTGGGTAGATATTCATTAAAAGCCAGGAAACAAGGTCGGAGGCACAGGACTGAAAAGCGGCCGCCCGGAGAGCGCCAATACTGTAATGTACCATGGAAACTGGGGTTCTGCAAGCTGACTTTTGGGGTAACTTATGTCAAAGGGTCTTTTAACACATTTTGTGCTTACAGTATCAACTGTAAATGGAGCCAAATGGAGGCTCTTCCATTTGACTTACTGATAAATACAGAGTTGTGATATTTTCTTCGCATACGTGCAGCCACTCTTTGGTGTCAAAAGTTAAATTTCTTTGATGAAGAATTTTAAATTCATGGCTCTTTCTGTTTCCTTATGTAACTTATCTGTTCATATTTGTATAGCAGCACTAATTAATGCTCTGGAAAATTACAGTAGGATTTCTGTGGTATTACATTTTAGACCCACATGAATACCAAAACAATTCAGTATGATTCATGTTCCAACAATGAGTACTAGGGACAATAACAGTGATTATGTCACTTTTGACAAAGTGTTACCAAACATTTAGGACACACAGATCATCAGAATTTGAATAAATGCCATCACACACTCTGCTCAATTAAAACTACAGCACTAATTAATGTAACTCTTATTCACATAATATAACTCTTATTCAAACCAAATTATGATAGTGCTGATGACATGTTTTAAGAATTCATTGCAAAAACATAGGTTTATGCTGATTCTGCTTACCATCTACACTGATGTGTTCTAAGAATAATTTTCTACAAATTGCGCAGATTTCTGCCAACATACTTAGGGAGAACATCAAAGCTATCTCTATGAAGTTATATCACAAGGTGCTAAAATGTAACTTTAAACAACGTGCTTTATTAAACAAGTCTCTGAAGCCCAATCTGACTTAACTCTCTGTTGGTTCTTTCTTTGTTGGTACATTGAGATTGAGAAGTGCACCTTGAAAGGGAATGAAGGGAAATGTCTCATTGTGTGAAGTGGGTAAACTAAATTACTGAAGAAGTGAAAAGCACAAAAGGGTGGAGGATTTGGGAAAGACCAGAGGAAAACAGAGAACTGGTGCCCAGAACAGAAAAAGAAGTACATATGTGCGAAATAAAAGAAAAACGCCTATTCAAATTCAGCACAGAAAGCCATCCACTGCCCTCAAGTGGTAGAGCCATAGCTTCTAAGGCTGAAGGCACTTTTGGTTGTAATACAGACACAGGGAGGAAAGACAGGAGGAAAAATGGAGAATGGAGAAATCTATACTGTCTTGCATAGCCCTTATGCATTCTGTTCTTAGAAATATTGGTGAACACTAAATGCATGGGATTTTGGGTGACTTCTAAGTCTAAATGAACTTTTATGTTTAAAAGACCTACTTCACCTTTTGACTTACTGATTTAAAGGTGTTTTGTGAAAGTGGCAAACTTACTCTAAACTAAAAGTACAGTTTGATATGCTGAAGCCTGGAACCAACAGTGTTTATTGAAATGCAAATGGAGACTTACCACCCAGAAATGTATGTTACATTTGACATTTGTCTCTAATCAGAAGTCCCTATGAATAATGTAGTTTGATACCAATAGCCTCATTAAGCAAGATTTCCCTTAATACCCTTTCTGATTGTAATCTCTTCATTATATTTCTTTTTCTCATTGCTCCTGGCCCTACTCATCATTATCAATATGCTCAGGTCTTCAGTAGTGTTAGTAATATGTATTTCACATTGAATAGACCATTTAAAATGGGAATTAATAGCACTAATGCCCAGGTGGTCTTTAACTGTAAAACTTTCTTATCCTGACTGTATTTTTATTAGGAGCTGTATGTGTTCTCCCTCTCATGACTAGAGTTCACTAGGTTGGGTCACAAGTGAAAATGAGTTTGATGGTTTCATCCTAGTCCCTGTTTAAGTATATCACAAAACAATGACACCATTTTACCTGATTGGCAGGTTCTGCTCAAAATGCTTTGGGACTGAAATAACAGAGCTGTGAGAGGTCAAGTTTGAGGTGCACTGGCTGAACCATGCAAGAGATGCTGGCACAGTGTCTTCCTGAGCATTTGTCCCAGACCAGGACACCTCATTCACAAACACTAAACAGGCACACAAGTTGAAGATATGAAACAGTGGTTACTATAAATCCCATACTCTGTCCTGATTTTCTGTAAATACAATACACCCCCTAAAAATTGGGGTATGTTTTAGGAAAATAACAGGTTACGCTGTGGGAAATGCCAATGTCCCAAAGGCAGTGAGTAACAAGAGGTTTTAATTTCAGTTACGGATCAGGTTCCATTTATTTTCCTCTTTCATAACCACAGTAGGCGTAAAATGTAGAGCTGATCCAGAGATTCCTCCATAAAGTGCTGCTGCCAGTTACCAATTTTCAATAAATCACCATTAAATTGTACCATAATTTTGCTGCACTTCCTTTCCCAGCATGCTGATTATTCTGATGTGTTTTCTGTGATTAGAGGAAGAGTTGATCTTTGAACTCCTTAAAGCCTAAGTTGAGGAGGCCCTCCTGAAATGTAAAGAGAAACTCTGCTTTCATGGAGTGAAAAAGAAGTAGGTCTCTAGCTTTTTTCCCCTTCTCTCAGATAGGCTTTTGTATTGATATAAGGTGACAAGCAGGGTCAAAAGGGACAGGCAGCCAAACTCCACCTTGGCAGGGAGAAGAAGATGGAGAGATCCAGAGAGCTCTCTTACTACATGTTGCGTACCTTTTATTTTACCATAAAATGAGCCTGGGATTCTCAAACAATCATGTTGCTGCCCCTACCTAATATCTTTCAAGATTTGTGGTAACTGTAAGCTAGGATCAGTTACAGACATGGAGAGAGTCAGCAAAAAACTCTACTGCAGGCAAAGCCAAAATCAGATTAGTATTTCTGCAAACAAGTGACTGTGATTTTTATAAATCTACCACACAACCCACCCAACCCTATTTCCCCCCATCTAGAATCAGGAAGTGATTTCAAGACTCAGTTGTCTCTAATACAAAGTTCAGTGAACAAGCAGAGTGAAACTAAAAATTAATAAAAATATTTTAGTATCCCAGAAACAAACATAGGCTTTCTTTCAGACCTGCGGTTAGATTAGGTAAGGTGCTTTTCCTAGTCCTTCTCAACTGATGAATCAGAGGAAATTTTACCAAGCCTCCCTGTGACTGCCTCTGTATGTGCCCATTCCCAGTTCTCAGGACTTTATAATGTACCCCAAGGAGGGATCTGTAGAGCCATCCAAATGGCATGTGTTGAGTCTAGGCAGAGAGGTCGTGTACTGAGATGAACCTTTCCATATGCACAAAGGAAACCAACGCTTTGTGCGTTCTGCTTCTGAGAAAAGCCCAAACTGCACATTAATGTGGCAGGTCCTGTAGATACCATGAGGGTGTGAGGAAGGGTGAGAAGGGAGAGGAGGGAGGAAGGGAGGCAGGCAAGAAGGAAGGAAGGAAGGAAGGAAGGAAGGAAGGAAGGAAGGAAGGAAGGAAGGAAGGAAGGAAGGAAGGAAGGAAGGAAGGAAGGAAGGAAAGGAGGGAGGAAGGGAGGGAGGGAGGAAGGAAGGAAATGGTTGTTAAATTTTTCACAGAGTAGTAAACATGTCTCCATGCAAATTGATATCCCTGAGGATATCCCTGAGGAAAGAGAAAGAATCATGGAGTCTCCCATCAGCTGGGGTGCTCTTGATGCACCTGAGTGACATAAAAATCTTTACCTGAACTGAATCTCCCATGAGGTACTACAATGACAATTTTAATCAAAATATTGAGATTTTTTCAGCAAAAATACTTTGCTGGAAACTCAGTGTTTTCATGGAGTCTTATCAAATTTTAAAAAGTATTACCTGTGTTGACATTTGGAGGAGCTAGAGGGACAATCCTTTCCTCATTTTTTGGCTTGGATCTAGTATCATGTCCTCAAGAGATATATGATAAGGTAACAGGTTTATTGCATGAGTGTTTTATTTAATTACTTCAAAATAATTTACCAAGGTTAGGAACGATGGCTATGAATCACATCACTACTGATTATGCAACATTTTGGAAGATTGGCCTATTCTCCTTCCAGTAAGGATCTGTATCTTACATTAGCTTTAATGGAACTTAAAATTGTGCATCAAGTGGAGAAGAAAGCCTTCTGGGTGGTTATAGATGCATGACCTTGAGCCTTGTGACTCTCAATGCAATCTGCATGCAGGAATATTAGACAGTATCTGTCAGCGTCTGTCAGGTCTGATTGTTTAAACATTACTTTGTCACCACCCCCACCCCCCTGCATTTTACTTGATTTCAAATTAAATATCAAACTGACCTTTTAAAGAGGAACTACTGTAAAATTTAAATAAACTTTATTGTGCTTCTTTTTACAATTAAAAAATTATAATGAGAAAAATTAATCTCTGGTGTAACTTAACTGGATTCCTGGGCACTGTGTCAGGGACAATTTTTGCCAGAATAATTAGAACTTGCAGACAAGATTTCTTTTCATTGAAAATGTAATGAGTAATCACCTTGAGCCAACTCTCCTGTAGTATCAGCACAATTCCCATTGCAATAACTGCAATGGAAGTTGCATCAATGTAGCAGAAGAATATTTGACATATATAGAACAAAGATAAACAGATTTTTGTAAGGTAAAGGTGTTTACCATGTCAGAACTCAAAAAAGAAAAATTGTAGTCAGTCAGTTGTGAGTGATGTTGTCAGCAGGAGAGGGAAGCATGCAAGCTTTGACATTTTAGTAGCATGCTAATTAAAAGAACTTCTCAGTTCTTTGGACTTCGGAGGTACTTTTTTTTCCACCGAGGAATGGGCCAGTTCATTCTCGTTATATCTTCCATTAAGCGTTTCCTGGTCTCAATAAGCCTTGTCAGTACCTCCGGCCAGCAGTGTACAATGACCACGTGGCCAGTACCCCATCTAGTGAATTTGTATCTTTAGGGAGATGATAGGTACCGCTGCAGAGCTGGCTTGGCTGGAGGGGGGTCTCAAGCGAGGTCCTGCGGTCGGGTGCAAGCTCAGGCGGTCAGTCCCGTAGCACAATGCGGGAACCGCTGTCTTCCCCCAGCCCTGCTGCCTCCACTGCCGCCTGCCACTCTGTTCCTGGAGGGGATCCTACAGGTGCTAAACTTGCTGATCAAATGATTAATTAAATAATAAATGGACTTAAGCAAATAGTTTACAATGAATAATTTAGCTGACAAATTTCCTCTCCCCTTTTCTTTTCTGAATTTTCCATGACTGATTCACAATTATCTTGATATTTATATATTATTCAAAAATTTATGCTGAGTAGTTTCTGCAAACAATTCTATTCTAGATTCCTGAAGAATATAATTTTTTATAAAATTGATTTTGTAAATAGCTCATACTTGATGCTTTTTCACCTGCGTAGGTTAACACACATAAAGTCAGGTATTCAGCATTAATACTCGTTGATGTGGATATAACATTTCCTATTTGTCTGTCACTTCTTGCTAATAATTTCATCCACTGATATGCTCACGAAAGAGACTGGAAATTGGCACAGAAGTTTGAGGGTTTTTCTGAGTTTTATTTTTTTACACAAAGAAATATTGACAGAATGTTTTTATATGATGCCTATCATAATTGGTTAACTAGTCAAAACTAAAATATATTTTTAAAATTACATTCATTGATTTGTAAGAAAAAGTAAGTGGTTTATTATGTAATGTTTCTGATTTTATAATATTTGTTAATATTTGGTCTTAAGAGTTCCTCCTCTTGTTTACCCACTACACTGACTTGAGAGACTAGGGTGTCATAGGATATATATTAACATTAACAAGAATTGTTTGAGACTGTATGGATCATCATATTATTGAGGAATTTTAACTAAAAGGTTTTATTTCCATGAGCATATAATATTAGTGCTTATGTATATTCCAACTCTAATTCTTCCTGATTACTGTACGGAAAAGTTTGGTCTTGTTTCGGCTGGTTGTCATGATAGATTCGAAAGCAACCATCATTTGAAAAAAACCCTCTGTAATCAGTAAAGTACACTTTCACAAATTATATCATCTGCATGAGTTTATTTAACATTCAGCTTAATTTAAAAAGCATGTCCCAGCCATGGGGACTAGGTCTGCTAGTAGAGATGAAATACAACGGCATAGACACCAGAATGTAACTGTAGTGCTTGCAAATTGTTACGGATGTTCATGAGGCCCACTCCATGTTGAAAAAGCACACTTTTTTTATGCATCTTAAGGTGTTTGTGAGTGGGCATTTAATACCAACACTTACAGTAGTAATTTAATCTGTGACCCAGCAATGAGCTCTGCGCAGGCAGGCAGGAACCAATGAGGTTCCACAGGAGCCCCTTCCTCTTAAACTCATGGCAGGATCAGGCCATGGATTTTAACAATCTGAGACAGAGTCTGTGTCTTTTATGTTTTGTGGCTACTTTGTACATTTTGACTACTAGGGGAAATAAATATTAAATGGCTGTACATACATACTGCCTATAGAAAAGAGACGAGGATGATCTGGTCTGTATATAATAACCGTACTCAGACACACACAGAATGTATAGTGGTTTTCGTTACAATATTTGTGTTGTACCCTAAAGGGAAAAAAAAAAAAAAAGTTATTGAAATCCAGACATTCTGAGTTACAGAATTGAAAAACAAGCTGGTGTTATGACAGTTTTGAAATGGGTCTGCTTTTGCCAGCCAGTTGTGTGCTTTAAAGGGCCTTTAGCTGATTTATGCAATTCTTGTCCCAAAACTGCTGTATTGTATTACTTCAATATTTTATCCCTAACCATTTAAAGAAGGTTTGATCTTACATCAATAGTACTCCAAAAATATTAAAATCAAAGAGGTTTCTTTTCAAAGAATTTATGCAAAACAAACCCTATATTTTTCCTGATCTTAGAGATTTTAAAAAAAGAAAAAAAAAAAAAAACTTCTATAGCACAAACTCCAGATAGTTATGGTAGCTGCTACATATTCTAAGAGTTCAGAAGGAAAAAAGAGTTTCTTTAAATGTAAACTGCTGGAATCTTGGAGCTTTCATGAGAAAATACCTTCTGGTCACAGAAAAAGAGCAAAAATGAGGATTAGCAGAATTTAGAAGTGTTATCACTTATCTTTTTTTAATGCATTCATGTTAACTGCCACTACTTTGAGTGAGTAAACAGAAAGCTTTTCTCTGCAGTGGGACCCTTAAAAGTACAATTTAATAGTTTTGACTAGCATTTTGGTATATGCCTCAGTTCTTTTATTCTCTTTACTTAGCTGTGTGTTACACAAGACTTTTATGAGTTCAATATGTACAGTATCTGTTGACACTTCGTATATAAACAAAAATGATTTGGTTTAGAAGCAGGGGAATTAAAGTACCCATAATGAAAAACAATTGTTCTAAAATGCTGTCAATTTGGATTGTGGAAAGACTTTCAAGGATTGATCCTGTAAAGTGCAGAGAAGCTTCAATTTTTATCAACATCACTGTTTTACAGAAGCAACTCTTAGATTAAATAATGCTTACTATTTTTAAATGTATCTTTGAATTTCCAATTCTGAGGCTCTTTCATGATGCATGAAAATGTTACTATTTCCTTCTTCAGCTTTGGAGATGATAAAGTAGAGCTAATTGGCCATTTTTAGTCACTAATATAGTTGAAGTGTGATAGTAGTTTTCCTACATGCTTGGAGCATGTACAGCTTATGTCATTGTGGTAGGTTGACCCTGGCTGGATGCCAGGTGACCACCAAAGCCACTCTATCACTCCCCTCCTCAGCTGGACAGGAGAGAAAACATATAATGAAAGGCTCATGCATTGAGATAAGGACAGGGAGAGATCACTCAGCAGTTACCGACGCAGATAAAACAGTCTTGACTTGGGGAAATTAGTTTAATTTATTACCAATCAAATCAGAGTAGGATAATGAGAAATAAAATCAAATCATGAAAACACCTTCCACCCACTCCTCCCTTCTTCCCGGGCTTAACTTCACTCCCAAATTCTCTACCTCCTCCCCTGAAAGCAGTGCAGGGGGACGGGGAATGGGGGTTGCAGTCAGTTCATCACACATTGTCTCTGCTGCTCCTTCCTCCTCAGGGGCAGGACTCCTCACACCCTTCCCCTGCTCCAGCATAGGATCCCTCCCACAGGAGACAGTCCTCCACAAACTTCTCCAATGTGAGTCCTTCCCGCAGGCTGCAGTTCTTCATGAGTTCCAGCGTGGGTCCCTTCTATGGGGTGCAGTCCTTCAGGAACAGACTGCTCCAGCGTGGGTCTCCCACGGGGTCACAAGTCCTACCAGCAAACCTGCTCCAGTGTGGGCTCCTCTCTCCATGGATTCACAGGTCTTACCAGGAACCTGCTCCAGTGAGGGGACTTCCATGGGCTGCATGTGAACAGCCTCCCTCACCATGGTCTTCATGACGGGCTCCAGGGGAATCTCTGCTCCGGTGCCTGGAGCATCTCCTCACCCTTCTTCTTGATTGACCTTCTGTCCTGGTATCTGCAGAGTTGTTTCTCTTCCACATTCTCAATCCTCTCCTTGGTTGCAGTGAGGCAGGTTTTTTTCCCCTTCTTAAATATGTTATCACAGAGACGCTACCACCATCACTGATCAGGTTGGCCTTGGCCAGCAGTGAGTCCGTCTTGCAGCCGGCTGGCATTGGCCTTTAGCAGCTTCTCACAGAAGCCACCCCTGTAGCTCTGTCATTACCAAAACTTTCCCACGCAAATCCAATACAGTCATACATGACCATCTGTTTTTTTCCAACTTTTTGATTCACATATATCTGTATTAACTTAGTGCAATCCTTATAGTGAAGCTACTTAACTCACAACAAAGTTCTTATTCATTGATTCATTTTTGATCTCAATATTGGGATGTGGAAAAATCACTTAGAAGAACATAGCCTACAGGATAACTAATTTCTTGCCATTAATAGTTCATGAATCTTCCATAGCCCTCTATAACAATAAAATATACATAATTTGGAATGGAGATACTCACTTCAAATAAATTGTTACGGCAGATAAGAACTATACTCTCAGACCAAAAACTGGTTTCAGTTCCATTCAGTTGTCTTGAAACACAATCTCGAGACCTTCTTAATTCAGTATGCACGGTTCAATGAAAACTATCCAAAGCTCTTCATGAGACCCCTCTAAATGGGGCACAGATGGTCCCTACTCCTGCTGCTGCTCGAGCAAGTTGTTCTGTCGCTCTCTTTTCTTGTGGTAGTAAAGGCTTTTGTAATTAAAGGCTAATGGAGAAATTTACATCATTCTGGCTACTGCACCACGACTGTTCTCGGATGTAGTCATTAATGACCCTTGAATCTTACTTCCAGATGTTTTCTTGCATTGAAAAAAGTCACAAAAACTTAAAAACAAACAAACAAAACACCCCAATCAATGATTCTCTGATCTCATCATATGACTTTGAGAGGTTAAGACTTATAAAGATACAGACTGATTTCCTCCATGAATTTCAGGATGGTTAAAATGAAATCTTTTGGAAAGGTAGAAGTTACATGCAAAATTAAAACCCAAGTTATCTAAATCTATTCATAGCCTGTTGTATTTAAGAAGTGCTCTCAGACCCTTCTGTCAGGAAAAAAAGATAAATGTGTACATTGAGAGAGCAAATGAGAAGAATAAAACAACAGCAAAGCCAAGAAGTGTATCTTGTGCAACTGTCAATTTTAAAAGATTGCTCCACTTAGGAAGAATGAAATATGATAATATTTTTATAATACTGTTCATGTCAGACCCTCAACAGCATTTCACAGTAGCAAACGCAAGTAAGCATTCTTCCCTCTGTTTTCAAGCGGCAAAAACAATACACAGATTAATTGTTCAACAGTAGCAAAAATCAGGAGTGGAACTGGAGATAGAACCCAGAGTTCTTAGTGCTAAAATGCAGACTATATAATCTTGCAGATTATATCTTTATTCTCAGAGTGGGCTCAAGGGACATATATGCACACTGAGACCTACAGTTAGAGTATTCTCTGTCTTCCCTCTCAGATGCAGCTTGAATGAAAGTCAGTCTACTAAAGTGCAGTTATGCTCCAAATATTTCTTGGAGAACTGAATGTGGCACTTTTGGCTCCATGTGTGTTTTATATGTTCTTATCATTTTACCAAGAGGATCTGAGCTTGTGTGAAGACGTGCACCCAGTTTCTCCCCTTGCAGAAAGACACAGGACACTGGTGTAGGTCTCCTAGCATAGACGTGAAGTTTTATTGAGTGGATGGTAGAAGGTTCATGTCTTGAAAAACATACGCTGCATTCCTGCCTAAAAGACATACCTGGGGGTGATATACCTTGAATAGACTTAGATGTACTGCATATTCCGTGTGCTTGCATGTCTGTCTGTGCTGTGTAAAATTTCCTTTTCTTTAGCCCATTCAGCTCATTTAGTTGCCTAAACTACGGAGGAGAGATTATGTCACTCATCAAGGAGCTCCTGTGAGGTACGCAATGTCCTCAGCTCATGGTGAAATTCATGGGAAATGAGAATACCTGTGCCTTCAGGCATTCTGAAGTATTATGTGGCCTGGGAAAAGTGGATAAGGTCTCAGTTGATAGATGAGAATAATTGGGTCCTACTGTTTCTCAGACAAACTTCTAAGTTTTGTTTGCATGCTGATACATCATGGTGTAATTTCTAAGTAAAACAGAAATACAATAGTTCAGTTTTTAAATTAGGTGAAAAAGTAACCATTCAGACCAAGCCAGAAATGTAATTATAGTAATAATTTTGATTATTCACTTAGTTAATTACTCACTTTTAACTGCTTATCATCTGCAGGGTGTTTTATGAACACCAATCACAATTCCAAGTCCAAAAAGTGGACTTCCTGCTCTGGAGGCTTGTGGGTTTATTTGTTTCGGAGCTACAGACAGTGTCTTTTATTTTTCTTGCTGACAGGAGGTCTGTTTTAAATGCAAAGAATGATCCTAATGAGCTGATTTTTTGCTTTCTGAAAAGGATTCTGGAAAATGGGGACAGCCGTGAAGATGCTGAGCTGTCCTGCAATGTACCCAAGCAACATTTGTTTGATAACATAAGATAAGAGCAAAAGAATTAATGGCTTGGGGATGCACTTGGCTTTCCAAACAGCACCAAGAACCAATGATTACCATTTCCTTTTGGATATCCACTCCAGTTTATGTGCTGAATTGCAGCACACCTGCTTTTTCTGAGGAACGCATCATGTTGATGTTGCACAGAATCAGTCCCATGCTTGAAACTTGAGATGAGGGGTTCTCCCCCTGCCAAGAATTCACTGCAGCTACTGCACAGAGCTGTGAGCCTCAGCTGCTTTGAATGGCAGCCTGCTATGGATTGATTGCCAGGGCTGGATCCTCAGCTAGTTCAGGGAACTTGAAAGGCCACTTAACTGGAATCCTTAAAGTAATTCATCTGTAGTTTTGACTCATCCCTAGAACTGGATTTAATTGGGTGCTATGTGATGTGTGTAAACCCCTTCTGACTATTTACTCGTCAACTACAGTTGTAGTGGCTGCCAGTCTACTTGAATAGCAAAGATTCAGTAGGCATGGCCAACATGGGGAGAAGGTAAGGACTGGCCAGTGAGCCTGGCTGGTCTGTCGGCTCTGTGATGCAGTCGCACATGCTCTTCCCAGCTGCTGAGTGTCTTGACTGCAGCTCTCCAGCAATGTCTCCTAATGATTCCTGCCTGCCTCTGATTCCTGATCCTGCCCTTTCCCAACACCAAATTGTTTTTCCTACACTGCTGCATTCTTCTCTCACTTTATATCCTGACCTTACCTAATTATTTGTTTTCTGACTACGGCCTGATTTCTGACTATGATTTAACTTAGCCCTCTGGTTTGAAATAAACCTTCATAACTCAAATGGTTGACTTGATTCTACTGTTAGCATTCCTCCTTTCTCTAGTACTCTGGGCCTGTTGTGGGCTTCAACCTGCATTCTGCCTATTTCCTCTAACACCAGCAAATATTCTCCACATCCACCGAGGAAGTAGAAGGACCATCTTTGTCTCATTTTCTCACCAAAAAAACCTAGGCTTGATATTAAGAAGTCTTTTCCAAGTATAAGAATGGATAGTTGTTAGAATAAAATACAATTCATAAAGGGTTTCTAGAACAGAGTATACAAATGTCTAAGTCTAGTCACTCTTGGTCTTCCCCCAAAGCAGAGAAATGTACTACCTGTCTTGTAGAGGTCATCTTTATCCCAACATTTCAGTGATGGTTTTCAATATATCAGATTTAACCCTTTTGTACATAAGGGCATCTCTTTCTACATCATTAAGCAATAATGAAGAAGAGAGACCGTGGTGTATGAATGGTATCACAAAATATTGCTCTATTATCTAAAACTGAAGCAAATATGCTTTTGGACAAATAAACATATCCATAACACTTCCATTTCTTTTCTGCACTGTACGTTTTTGCTGTTGCTTCTCATACATTTATTAGGATATCAGGTTTTATTATAATTTTCTACGCACCTCTTTTTAGAGAGGAAAGATGGTCTAGCAATTGTTAAGGCACAAGGAAAGGCACAAGAAAGAATCTGGGTGCTATACTACCTTATATCATTCCTCTGTGGGCAGGTCTACACACGCCCTTTCTGTCGACCTACGAATCTTTCCGGATCTGAGTCAGCTATGGTCTGGAAGCCGTGTAGCTGTATTTGCACTCAACCTGAACTAACATGCCCTTCTGTTGGTGTCGTGCTAACACAACATGCCTTCCACAACAGAGCTAGTTTGTATTGTTTGGCCACAATAGTGTGTCAATGGAGTTGTTTTCTGCGTCTAATCACAGAAATGTGCCCCGAATCACAGTCACTGAATTTTGGTACCTCACAGGTTTTGGAATACCTTGAGGCAATTTGAGCCTGACTTCCAGAATGCTGATCCTCCAACACCCAAGGAGTGCAAAATGAAACAGAAAAGTCAGTTCTGCAGCGCTCCATCCTATCAGATTTCATATATGAGCAAAGCAAACAATACATATCTTAATGAAATAAGGTTAATTAAAGTTTATAAAATATGCTGAAATAATCAAATGGATAGCACTGTGTGTGTATTGTAGCTTCATAATGAAGTGTTATTAAAAAATTATCATGATTTCTGTATACACATATCTGTTTTTTCCCTTTCTTCGAAACAAAGAAAAGAGAGGGTTTTTTTAATTTGTATCTGCTGTTTTACTCATCTGAGTTATTTGTAATTCTGAACAGGATCCAGAATAATAATTTTGCTATCTCCCAGCTGATTATGTTAGAAAGGAATCTTTTTTTGCCCTTAATTGCATATACACACAGTGTATAAACAATTCTGTCTACACTCTTCGTTTAATTAAAAACACAGTATGCAAAATATGGATAAACATTTCCCCAAAAGCCAGAAGTCTTTGCTTTCATGGGCAGAATAGGACGTGGGCTCTGGGTCTGAAAAACTTCAGTTTTTTAGAACAATATCATTTGGCTTCAACCACAGAAA
This sequence comes from Burhinus oedicnemus, assembly GCA_008921705.1. NCBI lineage: Eukaryota > Metazoa > Chordata > Aves > Charadriiformes > Burhinidae > Burhinus > Burhinus oedicnemus. Next base: position 222,738 of record VFFE01009149.1, on the reverse strand, counting down.
TATGCCTGAAACAAAAGGGAAAACAAAAGCAGACATCCCACTCCTGTTGCACAGCAAGCTAGATAAAACCAGAAAGATAAATATTCATAGCCCGCAGTGGAGGCATCTCTAGCAGGTTCTCTCTGGCCCCCTAGGGTGAGATGGTAGCCACAAGCAGGGAGATGCTGACGGCTATACCACCTGATACTGGTGTGATTAGAGGACACCCAGCTTCCTGCAGGATTAGTTATAATGTATTGTACTGCGCTTTTTGTTCATCAAACAGCAGCTGCTAAGAGATGTAGCCTTCAAGAGCATACAGCTGACCCCACCTGTTACATTTCACATCTACGTGTAGTTTATTGTCTAGGCATGCCATATCTTTGCTGTAGTTTATGATTTCTCTGTCCCAGACTCCAAGCAGAATGCTTTGCATCCATTTTTGATTTGCTCTGCAAAGAATGTTTATATGGGATTTCACTTTTAAAATACACAATACCAAAAATGTGGTTGTGTGCAAAGGAGAAACAACAATTTTCCTTCACCACAGTTCATTCTTTCCTCATTTGAGAACAGTACGTTACAATTACATGGAGACACTTCACTGAATTCTCCTTAATGTCTTTCTCCATAGTTTATCTTCACTTATGTTTACTATAGCCGTTCACAGGTTTAAAGGTTTGTTTAATATGCAAAGCATTTTGACGTGGGCTAATGAAATAATTCATAAAACTATGTAATGTTTTAAAAGAATCCTAAAATTAAATATGACCACTGCTAAGAGATATAATGCAGAAGCATAAAATATGTATGAAATTATGTAAATACACTGGAAAACGTCTTCCAGCTAAACTTGTCTACCAGCTTTCTGAAGGCTTGCCAAACTTGAAATAAAAGCCACATTGAGCAGAATGTTTAGACATCTGGATACCTTTCCTCTAAATTCCAGGAAAATATTCTGTATCTAGTTTGAACTACAGCTACCTAAGTCGCTATTTCCACTACAGTCAAAATAGTTATTCTTTGTAATTTCCTGTTTGTCATATTACTTCTCTTCAACCAGCTGATCAAAGATACTCTCAATATTTTTGTAACTGTTTTTCCTGCCTAATTTTCTAGTTAGTGTTTTAACAGGCTCAAGATTGCAAGCCAACTTTTTTTCTTTGGCCTGTTCAGGCTTTCAGTCTTTGGACTTTGGATTTCATTCCACTGCTCGTGCTGTACAATTTATTAAAATGAATTGAACAGCGCAAAAAAATTTTAACAAAGTTCAGCAGTTCACCAAATTTAATGTTAAAAATTATTTCTGCAGTCATGTTCATGTCACAGGAAATTCCTTGAATACTGAATGTATCTCAGGCAATTTTAACCAGTAAAAAAGCTAGGAAGCAGGACTTATACCATTCTGTGGCATTTCTGTTTTAAAGGTGGTTTATACCGGTTGGTGAAAAAAATGAAAAAAAAAAGTTTAATTTAGCTTAATCACACAACAAATACTTGATCTTATTGTAATTACACTAAAAACCTTCCAGACTGAGCTTAGGTTTTGTTAACCTTTACTTAGTTTACATAAATAAAGCACAAACAAGCATGCTAGTTTAGTTCTCTTACTATATGGGGTCGCAGAATTTTCTTAGGTTCTACACTTCTCACAAATCAGAAATCACACCTGCTGAACATCAGTGAGATATAAAAGCAAGATTATGAAGATTAATGTGTGACTAATTAACCCCTCATACACTACTCTCCTACATATCAAAACATCACCAAGAAATGTACGATAAAGTCATCATTAAAATGATACACAGTTTAAAGATAATACAGAAACTAGTTATGTTAACTACCAGTGTCCCATACAAAAATTTTCCTGATAGAGCAGGTTCAGCTTCTTATTTCAGGACTCAGCAGATAATGTCAATCTGTCACAAAACATGTGAAAACCAGTCAAAATTTCATTCTAGGTGGAAACATCTTCTCAAAGAAGTACAGTAGTATTTACTGACAATTTTTTCAGTTTCAATTTAGCTTTTACAGGTCACTCTGTGAGACAGAAGCCAGTATGGTCCATTACATTTAAAAGTAGTTTATTAAATTTAATTTTGATTACAAAGCATATAGAAGTATAGAAATAAACCATTGTATTTCCCTTGAACCTGAAGATCTATATCCAAAACTAAATTTGCAAAAGTCTTCACTCTAGTGGGCCTGCATTTCTTGTATAAAAACATATTTGAATTCCACATGCTAGCAATATACATGTGAGTTACATAGCTCAGGTCCATCCTAGTGAATATATACAGTGAAGTCTCGGAAGCTCAAACTGGTGAGTGATTACTACCCACGTGAGAAGACATTTTGACATAAAATGGGTTTCTTTGGGTATACCTTTACTGTGCAAACAGGGCCTCATTAGGGGTCGGTAAGGGTCTCTATTTCACTGCACAGGATGTGCTGAGGAGTGGTGGAACTGTCCCTGGAGTCCTTAGAGCTACCTAATCCCAGTGTGTCCTAGTCCTACGAGAACAACTTGCTTGGGTGAAGCAGCACAGTGATGTAGACACACTTGTTGTAGTTGTGTTGTCTCTCTCTTACCCAGTTTGAGAATGGCAGCAGGGACATAATCTCTGCTAGACAAACACTGTCAACAATTCACATACAGCATACAGCGCAGGATTACAATGTGACTTTTCACTCAAAGAGGTTACTTTACACTAAAAATATAGCACAGCAAAATACACAGAGAATTTTGCACAGTGAGGACCTCCTTGATGAGATGTAAAGCTTCTGATTGTCTTGATGCACTTGCAAACAGGAAGAGCTGATATCTCTTTTATTGCATACATCATATTTGCAAATGTGGTCTACCAGCTTAGAAGAAAGTGCAACAGTTAGTAACTATGCACAAATTTTGATTTTTAGTTAGAGATTGTCTATTTAGAAATGCTTATCATGTGATAGAAAAAATAAATTACTTCTGTGTAAGAGAGTTGTCTGACCTGCCAATTAACAAAGAAAATTGGGTCAGATGTACAGCAAGTAAATTAATTACCTGAATATGACTAGCTGGCATTTGACAAAATAGCACGTCACATGGATAGGAAGCCCAATCCTGTCAACAAGGCTGAAGGCACTTAAAAGAAAGAAGAAAAGAAACAAAAGCAGTAAATGTAAAGACAAACAGAAGTAAGCAGAGCAGTAGAGGGAAATTTGCTGAAGAATACTACTGGTTTTCTCCTATGACTTCACTTTAGCATAAAAAAAGCAGAATGAATTGTGTAATTCTGATAGACCAACAGTGTCAAAAATATATATTACATGTGGAAAAAAATTAATGCAATATTTAATGCAGCTAAAACCACTTGATTTTGGGTTCTTCTAGTAACATTATCTGAGTCACATTGCATATATGTGTAGGGTTTTTTGTCTTGCTTTCCTGATTGCATATATTGGTTGAAGGGCATGGAGGGCATAGAGTGTACAAGAGGAATGAATTAAAATTTCAAATCTTAATCTCTGTCATTACTATGGAGTTGATTTCGCTGCAGTCTCTATTTCTGTCAGGCTGGTCGGAGAGAAACGTTTATTCTGATGTCATGAAATACAGTGAGTGCTGCAATGCTGGTGCATGCTCACAGAAATTCTATAAAACACATCTGTATCTGGGGGTCATTGGTGGATTTTATTCTCACAGAAACAGGTGAAAATGTGTTAATTTCACAGAGCAAGTGAGATGTGGGGCCAAATTACCTGCTTGAGGTCATAGTAGCAAGCTTAAGTAATGTTATCTAAAGCAAATTCAAACCACATCAAAAAGTCTAAAACTTGAGGCATCTACTTGGGTCAAAGTAAGGCCACAATGCTTTACTCCTATGGTCATTTATTTACTGGTTATGGCAGCTGGTGCTTCTCCCCCTGTTTTCTTCAAAGCCTGGAGGTACTTACCTTTTCCCTTTCCAAATGCTGCTCAGCTTGAAAAGCAGCACAGTTGATCCCTAGGAATTTCCTCCACAAAATTTTGCATATTTGCTCAAGAGGAAAGACCAGAAGATAAAGGGAGCAAAAAGGATTTTAAATCCTGGAGAGCCAAGCTGTTCTTCAGAAGATGCCTCCATGCTGGCCCCGGGGCACCCTGAACAGCAGCCCCAGCACCCAGCAAGGTGGCAGCAAGTACTAGGACATGTTCCTGGCAGCCAGTCGTTGCTGATCTGGTACAACACAGAGAGCCAGGAAAAGCAACTATTGCCCATGATTATGTGTCTGCTTCTGTTGGGAGGAGAACTAGCAACTGGGTGTCTTTTTTTTTTTTTTTTTTTTTTATCCTTTTCCATTATGTTTCAAAGATTTGTTCCAGACTAGTAGCCTATGGGCTGGGGAGATGAGAATTCAGTCAGATACAGAGCACACAAAAAAGTGTGACAAATTGCAATGACAAGGTTGTGTTAGTAGCTTATGATGTAGTGAAATGAAATCCTGAACCAGGGAACACAGACAGTGGTGTGCTATGTGCTATAGGCATCCCAGTTCCGAGAGAGGGGGAGGAGGGTGCAACAGGGGTAGGAGCACTGAGCCAGTAAAATCACCACTGCCATTACTGCCAGCCTGTAACACGCCGCTCATCAACAAATTAAGTCATTTTTCTTGCACTCAATATCAAGGAGTAGAGTGATGCAGTTGGTATTTAAACATCATGAAATATGTTATTAGACACGCACAGCTGGAAGTAAAGAAATACAATGTTTTGGTCAGAAGCTTTCAAGCCTGCTGGCTGAAACATTTAACATTTTACTTCCATCTGGGTATGTCTTACAGAACTGGCTTGAACTTAGTACTTCACACTGGAACATCCAAGAACTCTGGGGAAAACACTCACTTTTAAAAAATATTCTGTCTTCACTACCAGGCCATTTTGTCTTTCTGTATAATAATCATAAAAGGACTTAGCATAATCCTTGCAAAAAGGTTGAGCTTCATTTCCTCTTAGCTAGTAACCAAAACTATCCCAGTCCTAACCACCATTGTGTCTGAGCATCTTACATGATGAGCACCTCCATAGATTTTATCCTTGCAACCAGTAAGACGGAGAGGCATTGATTCCATTTTTCAGAAGGGGAACTGAAAAGGCAGCTGACTAAGAGGCTTGCCCAAAAGCTCACTCAGTCTGTGACTGACTCAAGAATGGGAACCACGTTCTTTCAGTGCTCTCTCACCCAAACTAATCCTCCTAAATTTCCAAAATCTAAGGGAAAAGTAGTTGTAAAGGCCAAACAATCTGAATCACTAGCATACCCTGCCCAGAAAATGTCATACATGGACAATACAGACCTCTGGCACTGACTGACATTTATATTTTCTTTGTGCCAAGAATTCTTTCTGTACTATGCACTGTATGAACACAAACAAAGGCAGGATCCCTACTTTAATGTGTACTACTTTGCCATTTGTTGAGATCTGGTCTATCCACTTCCCAACTCTTCCGGACTCCTCAAAAAAGAAATATTCATAATTTTTTTCATGAGCTATTCCCCCAAAGAATGACGGATTAATTGAATTTTAATCTCTTTACTCTGAAAAATAGTTCTTTTTACTATACTCTAAAGACATATCTCAGGCCTAACTTCCTGAGCTTTCTCTCTTCACATTTGCTATATTAATGACTAAATGATCACACTTAACAGAGCAACATTTCCAATATTTAATGTCACCTCACATACATTTACTCTTCTGTTTGAAACTAAATGGAATAAAGAATCAGTATTCATCTTTTGATAAAGTGACATACATTTATGTCCCTGTAGAAGAGTGAAAACAAGGGAGTAATGCCTCATATTCTTTCAAAGCCTCTTCATTCTGCTTTCTGAATTTCTTTCCACTTCAGACAGTAGAGTATCCCTTACAATTTACATGAATACTGAGTTTATTCTACTTTGCCCTCAGATTTTCAAGTTCTGGCATGTTACAGAATTTTGTTGTATACATATGGCAATATGGAAGTCCTTAGGGGAAATTTTGGCATCTGAATAAAATGCAGCTTTGTTGTTTGAATTGTTCAGCAAAAAAGAACATTGAACATCTTTTTTTGCCAATCAAGAGGGTGTTGAGTTTCTGCTTTGAAGAAGCAGATGCAGAAAGAGCTCTTATCAAAAAGAATATGGGGATGTGACATTAGCTAAATAAGTACAGTCCTGGGGAGAAAATGCCAGGTGATAGTGCGCTTTTTTATTCTGGGAGAGAAAAGTTCTAACCAAACAGGAATCAATAATTGGAAACTGAAGCCACCCACCTCCAAATTAGAAATCAGGCACAGATTTTAAACACTAAGAATAATTAACTAATGAAACAAACTACTGAGGAAAGCAGTAGGTTTTCCATCTGCTCATCTTTACCAATCAACACCAACTGCCTTTTCTTTTTTTTCTGGACAAGTTTTACTCAAACACAATTTAGCACACTTACTACAAGGGCAACTGGGTGGAAATCTGAGACTAGATAAGCTAGAGATTCCTTCCTGCAGCTTGCAAAATCCTAATTAAAAAGGTGCTGTACCTTACCTAACTAAAACAGTAATATTAACACAGGAAATGGAAGAGCAATCCAGGGTTTCCAGTACAAAAATGTGCCTTTTTGTCTGCCTAATGTGAAAGGTTCTCTTATCAGTAGTCATGCTACTAAAACCAGAGATTGGGAAGATTACTTCAGTCCATCATACACTCCTTGGTCAAAGCCAATATTTGAGCCTGCAATTAATCCTAGCACAGAGAAAGTGAGAATGCCGATAGATTATTAACAGGAAACATTATGGATAGCTAAAGAATCAGCATGTAAATTGTGTTTTATAATGTCAGGTTTTAAACTGCTGATCACTCATTTAGAGAAAAATAAATTCCTCTGTCCTTATATAAGATCAGTCCTCTGTCCATATGGAAAAGGGTGGCATCCTTTTAAGTGTCTCAAAATTGTCTAAGTAAAATTATTGTTAAAAGCTCTTTTAAAACCAACTCAGGTGTTAGTTAGATAAAGGCAAAACAAATGAGTAAATGAAAGTTTGTCAATCATAGAATCATGGAATCGCTTAGGTTGGAAGGGACCTTTAAGATCAAGTCCAAACATTAACCTAGCACTGCCAAGTTACCACTAAACCATGTCCCTCAGCACCATGTCTACCCGTCTTTTAAATACCTCCAGGGATGGTGACTCAACCACTTCTCTGGGCAGCCTGTTCCAAAGCTTGACAACCCTTTCAGTGAATAAATTTTTCTTAATATCCATTCTAAACCCCCCCGGCACAACTTGGGGCCATTTCTTCTTGTCCTATTGCCTGTTACTTGGGAGAAGAGACCAACCCCGACCTCGCTACAACCTCCTTTCAGGTAGTTGTAGAGAACCATAAGGTCTCCCCTCAGCCTCCTTTTCTTCAGGCTAAAAAAACCCGGTTCCCTCAGCCACTCCTCATTAGCCTTGTGAAACTTGTGCTTGAGACTTTTCACCAGCTTTGTTGCCCTTCTCTGGACACGCTCCAGCACCTCAATGTCTTTCTTGTAGTGAGGGGCCCAAAACAGAACACGATATTCGAGGTGGGGCCTCACCAGTGCCGAGTACAGGGGGACGATCACTTCCCGAGTCCTGCCGGCTACACTGTTTCTGATACAAGCCAGGATGCTGTTGGCCTTCTTGGCCACCTGGGCACACTGCTGGCTCATCTTCAGCCGACTGTCACCAACACCTGCAGGTCCTTTTCTGCTGGGCAGCTTTCCAGCCACTCTTCCCCAGGCCTGTAGCACTGCATGGGGTGTTGTGTGCTCTAGAACGAGACAGAAGTCTAAACTAAGCTACAATAAACTTCCTCTAAGAGAGATAAGGATGAAGAATGCTGGCTGATTTACTCTGTTTTGCTGTAGAACCAAGCTAACCAGGTCTGGGGGAAGAGAAAGGGGATCAGAAACTTGAACACAATGGTTCTGATCTTCGTAACAGTTCTTCTGTTGGAAGGAGAATACAGGCTTCTAAACTAGCTGTATGCTGTAAAAATCCAAATGTACATGCACAAAAACTGGGTTAGGATTATACAATGAAAACCTTTATATAAACTAGAGTCTGCTTGAGAAATATTGTAAAGGATTAATTATTATAGCAAATTTTAAATAGTAATTAATTGATAATGAAGTGAAGTTTATATGAAAATAAAACTATCTTTGTTTTTACCACTTAGGTGAGTATAACTGTGGTCCTGTAAATGAGGTTATAACCGCACATTGCTGGTATATTCTTGATATAAATTTGAAAAGAGCCTTTTATATTAACTGCATTGTACATAGTTTAAAGAAGCCTTCATACTGCCTGGTTTACAAGTTGAATTTGAATATTTTGTTCAAGGTAATTCCTTCCTGGAGGAAAAATGAGTACATTTAAGGGCATTCTTAGTCTTATTTTAATTTAAAGTATGTCAATTATTAAACCAGAAAAGTCTGGTTAGTTTACCTTTGGCATTTAATACGTTCTTCTGATGCTCCTGATTAGTAGGAACTGTGAACACCAACTACACTGAGAGAGACTTGGGGGAGCAGTCTGTCTTACAAAGTGCAGTGTGAAAGCAGTCAATTGCCTGGGGACTAAGAGGGTGATACATTAGAACTGGGCATATCTCAGAGCTGGCGATGAGTACAGGGCAAGCCTGGAGTATTATAACTGATGGAGGTGCCAAATTTCATGTACAATCAAACAAGGAGAGAGGTGATGTTAAAAGAGAAGAAGATACTACAGAAAGTTGGCTTGGTTGAACCTGTGCTGATATCAGGAGCTTAATTAATTTTGAAGGTGAAAGTTGTGGTATTATTTGCTTCAGCTTCTTTCCTGTGAACCCTCTATCTGTGTCTTAAATTTATCCATTGAATATGATGGACCTCTTGCATGAAGGCTGGACACTAACATAAAAAGCAAACAATTCTTTTGAGTTTTGTAAAAAGAGGGTTTTTTTCTTTGACACAACAGAAGTAAGCAAAATTTCCCCCAGCTTAGGTTTTGTAAGAGGCCTGGGGAGCATTGTCTCAAGAAAATGACCTTGGGATAAAGGGTTAAAGATTTTTATTTTTTTTTCCCCCCAAATACCAAGAAATCACTATTAAAGACTCAGAATCCAGGGCTTTACAATATTATGTATGAACGCTTTGGCCACATCTTCTTTCTCCAAAAAAAGTGTTTTTCCTACTAATTCTGGATCCAAACCTTAACATCTGTTTTCCCCCTCCTAATTTCGTACTTTCGCTATTTTGTCATTTTTATTGTCACTATAACAGAGAGAGACTGATCCATAGACAGGTTCATTTTTCCACAGTTGTACAATCCCAGTCACTTTCTACTCCGTGTGAACAACAGATTTTTCCACAAGAAATCTGTGGTTTCCATGTATTAATCAATGCCTGTACACAATCTAATCTGTTTCAGCTTTCCTCACAACTAAACAGGTAAAATAGTTAACTATAAAGCAGATTTCACTGCTCTCACCGTCTAGGTTTCCTATGTGCAGTGCAGGGAATAAGGTAATTTATTATGAATATTATTTACCTTCTACTGTAGGTGGCCTATATATTCCTGTAAATGTTTACTATTACCCTGCTTTAGTTAACCAGTAAAACACTGAATAGAAACAGCTCACTGTATACTTTTCATATAAATGACACTAAAGGACTCTTTTTCACTGGCCTACACAGTACTATAAGTACTCAATAATGAAAACATGAAATGGATTCTATAAATGTGCTCCTAACATATAAAAGAATATATATTGCCTGAGAAGCTTGGACATACCGAGAAAGTATTTTTCTAGAATGTGATCAAATCTTTTAAATTGGCCCATAGAGAGAGACGAAGCTAACGTTGCTTACAGTTCCTCACACGAAATCCCCTAAAAATGCAATAATAACAAAGCTGTGAGACTCTTTGTCCCACTCCCAGGCCTCTCTATTTCTTCACGCAGTCTGTAAGTCTCCATGTTTTGGACATACGACTTGAGAAGGGAAGAAGGTATGGGAGAGGGGCTGTAGGATGGGAGGCAGGTTTGGGGACAAAGGCGAGGCTATGGCAGCAAGCTGCACCTGGGAAGAGCTCAAATTCAGAGAGCTCCCCGTGGCAACATGATGCCGCAGCCTCGTGCTGCGGCACTCCCGGAGCTCTGGGTGCCAGATGTAACCGGCTGCTGAGTCCATCAGCTGCCCCTGGCACTGGGCCATGTCGCAGCCCTGGGAATGCCTCCGTTGTCAGGTGTCTATGGCATGAGACTGCCAGATCTTCTCCTCCTGTCAGATGCTGCTTCATACTTTAGAGATCAGTCTTGCACCCGTTACTATCTAGATTTATTTATTCATTCATTCATTTATACATTTTCTGCCCCGGACTTCAGTGGAGTCAAAGTTGGGACATTAATTTCTCATCTGAAGAATTAAAATGGGAACCCTTAGGTGTATCTCCTTCTCCACTGTCCAAGTAAAATGTTACTTCCAGAGAAACTGGGAATAAATACATCATCAGACAGAGCTGCACATGGTAGGAATCCAGGAGAGTGACAGGCTGTCTGCAGCTCCCTTTCCTCCCTCTTTGCTGGCTGAGGCTGCCAAACTCAATAGCCAGTAAAAACAAGACATTAAAATGCTACCGCTGACTTAGAAATACTATCAAACCCATACAGTGCACTCTTTGCACAAGCTCATTTTCCACAGGCAGAAAAATCAAAGAATCCAATAATAATGGAAAAATCATCTGGGAGAAGGGGAGGAAAAGGAGGCACAAAAGAAAAGAAGGTCCTCTGCTAGGAAGCAGAGAGAAGTTGGAGTCACTTGTAAGTACTCACAGTCCCTTGGTAGTAACAAAGTAGATCAGGCTAATTGCTCTCCCTGTGCACAGTCAGTTTGGCACTCAGTGACACAAATGTCCATTATCCCAGGAAGAAACCTGAAATAACTTCCTCAACCAGAATTTTTAAAAGGTGAAATAGCTAAAATTCCCCTGTGTCTTCTGCTGTCCCTGCCATTTTTCTCAGTCAAGGTACCATCAAAGAAAATAACTACTTGGTCTGTGGAACAATCACAGTCCACTTCTTCTTTTACAAATTACATGAATGGGTAAATTGAGGCAGGGAATGACTAAGACTGTAGTTTGTTTTTTAGCCATAAGGTACGTCATGAGAAACTGAGCTGTAACAGAGCTTCCTCTTATGTTAGGGACCCAGCATCACATGCACAATACCTATGTATCATCCTTTTTAGAGGAGAGAGAAAGCTTGTGAGGTTTCACATATCTTGCACCTGATGGGAGGGTAGAGCTGTTGTGGAAAGGACAAGCAGCTGTGTTGCCCACCCGAGCATTCATCTACTCCATTGCTTCAAAGACATCGTTAGCTCTGGCTGAAGACACAGTCTGTAGATATGTTTTCCTATGTTATTTGGGGTCATATTAAACTTCTGGGTGTCCTTTTGTGCTTGCTAAAGCCTGCAGTGTTCTGCTTTCTTCACAAAGTGCCAGCTGCAGCTCTGAACTCCACTGCTCTCTTGATGCTCAGAGGGACAATTGATAAGCTCCTGAAGAAAGCCATAGTTGTCCTATAAAAGGCAGTGCAGACCTAGCTCTTGCATCTCTTAGGTACGTGTGCAAAGATCTCAATCTTGATTTCCCAACAGAATAAAGGAAAAAGCTTGCATCCCCCAAATCCAAAATTCTCTTACTGCATTCAGCACCTTACAAAGTTCTGATGAGAATGAAAATGTAATAGTGAACATTTATATCCATATCAAGCCATTCATTCTAAAAGAACCATTTTTCTAGAGAGAGGGAGACAGGAATTAGTTAAATGAAACGAAATATGGCCACTTCTGCAATGGACCGCAGCAAATGTGTAACTCTACACAATAGTTGAGGACAGCCAGTAAGGGAGGATATTATGCCCAGCTGAAAAAGTGTTCTCTGATTCATGAATATAGTTTAGTTTTGTTCCATTTACGTGGCATCCATTTCCCTGTCCAAGCAGCTGGTACGCGATAGTGAAAATCTGCCTTCAGTTTTAATCACAAAGGCACTTTAGTTTCAATCAGAAATGCACTTTATTTTTTACAAGAAAAAATGAGAAAGCACTGACATTTTCAAAACACATAGTTTATATCACAAAAAGGTTGCTTAATCATGTGCTCTGTTGTTGGACCACTTTCATCTTTTAAATGTTTCTGAGAAGAACCTGCTTTCATTTCAGGTTAGGGTGCAAAAGCATATAAATCTGCAGGCATGCTGCTACGAGGGTGAGGTCTGGTACAGGAAGCACCTGCTTTTAACAGAAGTTTGAGCCGGAGATAAGAAGGTAAAGATCATCCTGGGTTTTAGCAGCTTTTATCCAATCAGAGGCCAGGATTTTCTAGCCCACACTAATAATTATTATTTAAGCATGACAACCTCAGATAATTTTGCTTCCTTGCACTAAATCTTCCTTGGATCTTGTGATACAGCAGCTCCTGTATCTGGGTCGTTATTCATTGTTATACAGTATAATGCTGCTGAAGGATTAAGATGATATTAGCAAATGCATTATGAAGCCACAAGTAATCAAGCTTAATGTAGAGTGAGATTTGGAAGTAGAAAGTATTCAGACTAAGATGTTAGCAGTGTGTTATGGAAATGGTTTAATCTCTGGTTATAAGTAGCTAATATATGCTGAATTTTAACATCAGTGTGCAACTTCGATTAGCATCTCCTAAATACATAATCCCCATAGCAATCCCACTAAAAAATGGGAGCTTAATTGTCGCCTTACAGTCTAGTACCTTTCACCTACACATAATGCTACCATGATGGCTTTTCAAAACAGCAAGAAGGAGAAGAAGAAAGAAGAGAGAAGAAAATCAACCAGAAGAATTTGTCGGCAAGACACTTTAACATCCGTTTCAAAAGTCATAGATTACAATTTAAAATGGAAGTCCCCTTTTGAACAAAGAAGGAAAGGTTATGAGAAAATACAGTTTGAAATTATTGATGTATAAAGCCATACGTGATTGCATCTGTCCTATAGCTCCCCCAAATGCACCAAATGGATATTGCTGAAACCTCATGGAAATAAGAGCAAGAGGAGATTTGACTACAGTGATTCTCATTACTGCTTAGAATGCAGGTTGATGTGTCTCACATGGAATATCTCCTTTTCTCATTCAGCCTACTTTATGGACTGCGTGTCAGATGGGCAGTATGTGTTCTGCTCAGATAACCTTGAAAACATGTAACAGTCATGCAAATTATAATTCTAGAAAAAGAAATGAAGTCAATTGACCATTGATTGTTCTTTTCCTTTATCCTACTCTCTCGTATAAGCACCCAAGTGTAATGATTGTGAACTCAAAGAATTTCTGTTTCAATGCACTTTATCTTTGCAGGTAATGAAATTAGTGGGTTCAGTATTAGTTCTTTAGGTTTTCTGTGTTGTTTTGGGTTTGGTTTGGGTTTTTGGTTTTGGGGTTTTGTTTGTTTGTTTGTTTGTTTTTTTCTCCCAGCAAGGGCTATTTAAAAATAGTGCAGAAATTACCTCTTTTCTAGCACTGAAATTTCTGTCTCTGAAGATATTTACTCAATGTTACACCAGAGCGGGAAGCAAATGACCAGAAACACTGATGTGATAAAACAAAAGCTTTAACTTGGCTAGAACGATAGTGAAGCACGTGAGATGTTGCAATTTATTATTACAAACAGGCTCATATCCTGATCAGATATTGTTAATGACAGCAGATTCACTTCTCTAGTTTACATGTTGGTCTTGGGGAAAGATAGCGCAATATAACTTCCTACCCCCACCTCTACTTCAAGTCTCTTTTGGCATCAAAAGAATCAGCCCTTTTATTAAATTACCTTCTCTGGGATTCTCCGAGAAATATCCTTTGCTTCCTTCATTCAGCTTTTCAGAGCCAGGGTGCTGATGACACTCAGAAACCTCTTGATATTTTTACAGATTATTTCTTCTTCCTCGATTCTGTATGTCAGAATTGATTCCCAAACATATTTATCTACATTTTGTTAATTGTAATTTAAAATTGTATTCTAAAGGGTATACATTTAGACTATAGTAATTTTGAAGGCGAGCAGTTATTTCATTGGGTTGTCACTCCTTCCAGAAATCAAACCCTCCCTGTCATATATAAATAGATTGCTTGATATACATGCAATATCCTGTCGGTGTCATGCACTCTTTTCTTTAATCTGACTGACATAGCACATAATAAAATGCTCACTTCAATATATGTCTGTTGCATTTTGCCTAATTCTGGGCTTAGTTTAATATTAGTCATGAATATTTCCTACAACTGGATATGAATTTGAATATATAAAAGGCACATTTTATGTTCATGCTGCAGCACTTGCTTCTCCCATATATTTTATTGCTTTCCCTGCTTGTGATGAATTAAGTCATCTGAAGAAAAGAACAGGAAGCAACAGGGACTATAGCCGTTATCTTTATCCACAGGCCAGGTGTAGCATGTGAGAGGGAGAATTGCGTTCTTTGCACTTTATTTTCCATAAGTAACTCACAGCAGTGAGCTGGAGGGAGTCATCCTCTCCAGTGGCCATTGCAAGAGGAAATACAGAATTCCAGCATATTAAATCTCAGACTTCTTTTCATACAAAGGCACTTGATCAGAATGTATCAGCAATTTTATTCCATATAATTTATATGGATTGTTTTCCAGGGGAGACAGAGATCGGGTTGACATTTTGTTTCTCTTCTGTCCTTCTGCATATCTAAAGCAGTATCTTCTTCGGGTGAAAAGCTGTTTCCGATCTGTGCCCTGGATGCTTAGGTGTTTGTCTAGGTTTTTTATAAATGTATTTTTACATATTGTAATGAACAGAAAAATGTTGTGACTTTTCCAGTATTCCTGCCAGGGAACATTCCTAAACATTCTGAGAACGATTTCACCAAGACGGTACGTGTACGCAACAGTCCACGTCTCATAGGCATATAGTCGAAAAAGGTGTCTTTAAGGAATCTGGAAAGTGCTGATGAACCTTTTGCTTTTTCCTCTTTCTACCTTGTCTTCTTCTTGTATTTAGTGCCAGAAGCAGATAAAAGGTGAACCTTTCTTTTAAAAGGCCTGTGAGCTCTATTTCATAAAAATATACAGAACTTGATCAACAAGGGGAATCTAACCCTTCCCTGCTGTTTTTTAAGATACCTCATGCGGTCAAATCTTCCCGACTGATTTTCAAAAAATAGCCTAGTGCTTAGGTCTGTGGTATTAACTATTCTCTCCAAACATCTACTCTCAGTTTAATCATTTTATTGAACTGATCTTGAGGGTCATTTTGGCCCTGGTTTCCGCTTGTTTGCTGGAGACATTCAGATTTCCTTGTGGGAGGATGTGGATGACTAGTGAGAAAACCTTCTTAATTCTTCCATGTTATATAATAACTGCCTTGGACAGTAATTATTTTTATTGTAATTGGGGAGTTGATATGGATTCTGAGGATGTCCATCTATCTTAAGTTTCTGAAGATAAGAATGCATTCAACAGAGTACCTTTAGAAAAATAAAGTTATTGAACCGTACTTTTGCTTCTATTATTGGACTAGGTACTTAAGCGTCTACTCATAGCTGAGAAGGAAGAATTAGGCAGCATATTCAGAGACACATTTTTATTAATTTGTGACATTGTCACTTTTTCTATGGTTATTTGGTCATCTGAAACACATACAAGCTGAGGTGGGTTTAGCTTCTTCCTTTTTAAAGACCAGGAAATTAATATTATGAAAGGGAACAAAAGCAAAGGCTGTCATTTCTGTGATTCAGCAAGTCAAAAATGTTTAACGTACTACGGTGTTTCTGGCTTGCTATGCCACCTTCCAAGGCCTGCACATAACTTGTGGCTCTTAGAAAGTCTATTTCACCATTTGGCAACAGATAGTTCTTTTGTCACAATGCCTGAAATGGAAGAGTCTCAGACTCTCTTTCAAAACTGCCTGTGTTCCCCTTGTTTTATTTGTCATGCAGAAGTACAGTCTGTTCTGTCTACATATTGGGTGACCTTGCCTCCCTATGGATAGAAATGATGGAAAAAATGAACCACTGTCTAAAACAGATTAGATGCCAAACCTAGTTAGATCTTGCCTAATCCTATAAAAGTATGTCAGTTAGGGACTTACTTGACCTAAGGAAAAAAAGATCTGAAAACACTATCCTAGCTGATTACTTATTCAGCTTGATTATATTGCAGCCATGGCTTTATTACAGCAAAGTATGGTCATGCAAATTCAGCCCACTTTCCATCACCCCATGGTAGGCATCCACACAACATGTTAAAATGTATTTTTATTCAACAATGCAACCAACCTAGAGCAGATTAATTGCCAAAACAACACAGTGAAATCCAAACAGAAATTACTTCCTAGTTAGACAAGGCTTTTGTAACGGTGTCCCACATTGTTCTTGCTGAGTGATTCTGACATGCTTGAGAAGTTTTATGGCATTAATGACACTATTACAATTGTTCTACAAATCCTGAGTTACTTTTTGCCATTGTCTTAATACCAACGGGGTTTTATGTATAATTATTGTCAACATGTATCTGTCAAGATAATTAAATAATTTTTAGATCGTTCATTCTTTCTTTCTTTCCTTCTTTTAGAAGAAGACAAATGATCAAATGTGTGTGTGCACAGAAAAAAATGGAAGAACCTTTGAAGAAACGTTTCTCTCTCTAGCAGTAGAACATAGTGGATGTTACACGCTGGATTCAGTGTTATTTTGGTGAATGCTATAACAGTCAAATTAGCTAACCCAAAGGGAATGAAAAAGGTGTTTAGAACTAGTGACAGTACTTCAAAAAATGAGGCTGGGTCAAGCACTATATGAGCACTAAAGCGAGTATGGAGTATAATAAAGCAACTTGTTTTTTTGAATAGCTGGGCACAGTATAGGTAAGCCTATTGTTCCCCAAAGGCTGCTTGCAGTTACTGTTAACGCACTTCTGTGCTTTTACCAGAGCCTTCAGTAGCTGTGACAGTGCTTGCAAATGTGATGCTCATGACAAGTCTGTCTGCTTCTAAAGCATGTGAAGAAAGCTGAACACTTTTAATAATACTAATGGAGAGATTATCTTTAGCTTCTGATTTTTTTCCTTTTGAAAATAAAAGTGGGAGGTTTGTTTTAACACTCTGCCCTTTTCAGAAAGGTTGTAAGAAGCAATTGAGCCCCCTCTGCAAAAAGCTTCCCTTTTCAAGTTTTCCACTTAATTAAAATACCACATTTTAGCTCGCTAGAAGTGAATTCTTCACCACTACCTTTTAGAGAAATAAAAAAATAAATAATAGCAGCAATCCTCTGTCAGTATGAAAGTGTTTCTGTTAGTTTGTATGCACAAAGGGATAATTATATACTTTTAAAGTCCCCATTAAAGAGCCAAAAACTGTTCTACAGCTTCTTTATTAAAGATATCTGAATACTGCAGATAGCATTAAAGGCTACAAGAGTAGCCAATTAGACTGCATTAATATGCAAATTTCTGCAGAAAAGAACGTGTAAAATGTTTTGAGATTATTTAGGAGTGTAAAAGAAAGATTGGACTTATGGGCTAAAATGATGCTGTTACGCACATGTGGATGCACATTTGTATGTTGCCTCTAAAGCACGAACAAAACTCATTTTTGCTGCTAAATAAAACAAAGTGTAATCAAAATCTTCTGATTGCTTTTTTTAAAGGGTAAGAAGTTATCCTGAATGAAAATTATTTAGTTACTATTCCAAAATAGGAAGGATTTCACAGAGATTCAGCAGATGTGTTATGGATCACATTTTCCAGACATCTCCTAATGCTTTGGTAGACCACTATTTTATAAAATACTTAACAGAGCATGATTATCCCCTCCCTCCTATACCATACATGTCAATTTGCACTTATTCTTTCCTGTATTTTGCATTTCTCCACAGTATTTTAACATTTCTGCATGTTCTGTTTAACTAATTTTTCAAAATTTAAAGCAAATTTTATCTAGTCTGTCAGATATAAACCCAAAATTTCCATTTTAGCTATGTAACTAAATTATGTTAGAAAACAAAAGATAAGGGTGTTGAACAATTTTTGTAGATTTCCATTAAATATTGAACACCAGTTGTGTGTGTGTTTGCCTGTGTGTCTCTGTATCTGTGTCTATGTGTTTATGTGCTCCGCCATCGAGTTCGGTATGTTCGTCTTTTAAAACTGAGCCCCACTGGGCTCTGTGCTACACTCTGCAACATACAATCCAACACAACTTATCACACCGTGACAGCTAATATTTAAAAAACACATGCGTGTTTTGAGGTTTGATAACTGCTATCAATCTTGATAATGGGTATAGAATCCCAAATTCTGACAGACACCTAGCGGAAGGAACATCCGCTGTGAACAGCTAATGCTGAAGAAAAGGAACAAGAGAGGCAGATAGTCTGTGTATCTAATTACAGATAAAACAAATAAATAATACAGAAAAAGCAATTAAAAATATCTACTGAGGTTTGCAAATTCAGAAAGGCTGCAAGCCTACCAAGGCCACCTAGCTGATTTTAATTGGACATTTTGTTATTGAAGGTTTTGGGTCTTACCTTACGGAATTTTTTTTATGGTTATATTTTCAGGACTCCCAGTACAATTCGACACAGCACCTTAGTTTCAAAGAAGCTGCCAACAAGGAATAGAGTAAAATGTGTAAATGCGGGGCTTTGATGCTTAGAAAAGACACTCTTAAGAGAGAGTTAATCAAGTTAGAGTGACCTCCAAAAGCAAAATTGCAGCACAAAGCATAATGGGTAATGCTATGTAAATTGCCATGTATGCAATCGGGATGTTATTATAGCAAGACCAAAAGGTGCTAGCTAATGACCTCTACATTTGATCTCTGGTTTTCCTAGAGGCTGACAATGTCTCTGGCTGAGAGAATAGCCGCAGCCCGCTGATGAGCATGGAGAAGGGTAGGACACCTGTCTACAGCTGCTCTTGCAGCCTCAATGGACCAGATCTAGGTGCTGCTAGCTGACAAGTGGAAGCGCTGCTACGAAGTCATCTTTAAATCAGCACTGCCTAAACCAAAATGGTTTATTATTATTATTATTCCAATTTGATTAAAATTATACAAAAATCTATATTCTCTTCCTATAAAAAATTATTTTTCAGAATTAATATGTACTTAGATATGATGCTTGGAGAAAAAAAATATTCAATTTTGCTGCTTTACATTTTTTAATTCTAGAAATTTTGTTTTTAACCATCAATTAATCCAAATTATTTGATCTTATTTTACATTGAAGCAACTACTCCAGAACTTTGATTTCTTCTGTGCATTGTGTATTGTTTAAAAAAGGAAAAGGGAAAATATTACTTATTTCCTTTCTGCATTCTTCATAAAATCCTCTAGATAGAATTTTCCAGATGAAAACAAATAAAAAGTTTTAAGTTATTTCCTGTTTGATTCCTCCACTGGTATTAATAGAAAGACTTAATCTGAAATATATATTTAACTATGTACATATGTATATATCTATATAATTTATAAAACTACCATAGTTAACTATCAGAAGACAATAATGATATTTAGACAAAGGCAAGTTTATAATGTCAATGTTCGTTCAATAATGTGCTTATTTATTCACAAAACTTGGTGAAAAAGTTCCATTTTACTTATGACAACTCTTTTAGAAACAAAAACAATTGCTACACAGACAGATATTTATTCTTTTTTTAGTTTTCAAATAGATAAGAGATGCTAGGAATTTAAAAGTAACATTAATTTTATTTAGTACACCATGTTATTAAAGCAACTTGGTGTCATAATTATGCATTTTGTACTTAGGTTATGATAGCAATTTTTTTAACATTCTGGCACAGATTTTCCTTCTGAGGGATACGATGCAAGGGCCTAATTCTGCTCCCATTTAAAGAAATTGCCTCGAAAAGGAACATGATTTGATCTTGTAAGGTGTAACATTATAGATGAAGGATTTCATTTTTAGGATCTGTGTTGACTTACATTATGTATGCAAGCCTAGATTTATTTTATATTTCACTATTGGTTTAGCTCATGACAAAATGAATTAAACAACGAATAGGTTACAGATATTTCCCTTGGGATGAGGGTATTTGATCTTTTTCTCTATTTTCTACATAATATTGAAATCAACATCTCCTGAAACTTATGATAAATGCATTGTTTGCTTCACTATTTTTGTTTTTGAAGAAATGTAGTATGCAGCAAAGTAGTGTTGAAGATGAAGACTTTTTAATTAAATGTGTTTACACATTAACATTTTACCTAAGTCATTTTTAGCACATTTTAGGTAATATAACCCATGTGTATTTGTGTAGCCCTGATAATCCTCCTACACACAGTCAGAGAGAGACTGTAACAAAGGAATAGTAATACAAAACAGAGAACAATTCTGCTTGATTTTCCGTTGCAGTCATTTTATCAGGGACAGGGAATATTTTACAGTCGTGCACAGATGAAGGTTGCATGCATTCCCCAGCATTAAATTGTGGTAGAAAATGAAAAACCTAATAGCATTTTGATGTATTCCAGTTAGGTTTTCCATTAAGAGAAAAAGGTGATATGTTCACACCATTTGTCAGGAAAAGAAGAAATGAAGAAAATGTTGACAATTTCATTACACTCTGGTTATGGGGTGATCTGAACTTACCTATTACAAAATAAAAAAAATAAAAAAAAAGAAAAACTATTCAAGATATTATTAGTTGAAAATATTACTGTTTATAGTTACTTTAACTTCTGCTACAACTGTACAGTTGATATAACAGTATGAGCTGCAGATTTTAAAAGAGAGATTTCATATCATTCACAGCCTTGCTAAAAAAATCTTGTATCCCTTTTGAATGACATAACATCAAACCAGTCCCACACTGTTGAACAGTTCTCTGATAAATCTAGTCCTTAACAAATGTAACAGTATAAAAAGTGCTTCTAAGTCTATTGCTCTTTTTTAAGCTCTGTATTTTTTCAG
Organism: Burhinus oedicnemus; assembly: GCA_008921705.1. Classification (NCBI taxonomy): domain Eukaryota; kingdom Metazoa; phylum Chordata; class Aves; order Charadriiformes; family Burhinidae; genus Burhinus; species Burhinus oedicnemus. The sequence goes on along the minus strand of VFFE01009149.1, from coordinate 201,755 downwards.
GAAATATTTTTCCTGATTCTTTTCTTTTCTTTTCTTTTCTTTTCTTTTCTTTTCTTTTCTTTTCTTTTCTTTTCTTTTCTTTTCTTTTCTTTTCTTTTCTTTTCTTTTCTTTTCTTTTCTTTTCTTTTCTTTTCTTTTCTTTTCTTTTCTTTTCTTTTCTTTTCTTTTCTTTTCTTTTCTTTTCTCTCTTCTCTTCTCTTCTCTTCTCTTCTCTTCTCTTCTCTTCTCTTCTCTTCTCTTCTCTTCTCTTCTCTTCTCTTCTCTTCTCTTCTTCTCTTCTTTTCTCTTCTCCTCTCTTCTCTTCTCTTCTCTTCTCTTCTCTTCTCTTCTCTTCTCTTCTCTTCTCTTCTCTTCTCTTCTCTTTTCTCTTCTCTTCGTCTCGTCTCGTCTCGTCTCTTCTCGTCTCTTCTCGTCTCTTCTCATTTCAGTTTGTTTTGCCTTTTAGATAGAAATAGAAAAATCAAGCACAGCACCAGGCTCCACTGTAGGGCACAGGCTGTACGTGCCTGCTTCAAAGAGTCCAGGGCACCAGGGCTGGCTGGTCAGCAGTGGTCTCAGTGCTCTTTCCCTGCTATAACTACAGTCTTTTTTGTGTTGCCAAGTTTAGTTAGAAGGGCTCTTTTCTCCCAGCTCAGACTACTGGGAATGTTGCGTTCCTCCCTGTGTTTTAGACCAAAGCCTGTCTCCTGGGGTCACCAGTAGTCAGATTTAACAAATCCTTTTGGTAAGCTCTAATGATATGAGCACTGGCTTCGCTCCCTCTGCTGTCTTACTGTGACTCCTTGTAGCTGTGGTTTTATGTCTTTTACTGTACAATTCTGATAGTGGCCTGTGGTAGCTGAGATGGGGAGATGGGCATTTTTTTGGACCTGCTTGGACCAAATGTCATTGCAGAGCTGCATGTCGCACAACACGTGCTGTCCCATCCAGCTGTCCTCTCTGAGACAAGGCACATGGCAAGTTGGGCTGAGACCTCCCTTGGTGTCATGAGGCACCTCTCCCAGTGCCAGAACAGCCCTGAAACCACCAGACCTTCCTTCACTCTGCCACGGCTCTTCCAGCCCAGGCATGTTCAATTTGTGCGTTCTAAGGTTACAGGTAGTGTGGAGTAATTTTTTTTCTTTTCAACAGATGACTTTTTTGTTGTGTAGAATGAAGATGAACATGAATTGACTTATGCAAATCCAAAGGAGCTACCAGGGAGCGAAGCACTTGCTGCTCGGATGTTCTTGGCACCCATTTGCAAAGAATCAGGTGAGGATGAGACAACGTCCATGCTGAGAACTCCTATTGCTATTAATTACTTTTTTCAGCAGGCCTGGACCCTGGCACTCACTCTGACCTATGTCACTCCTTAAATTTATTTTCTTTAGATCAAGTAAAATCCTTGTTTCCACGTCCCGCTGCCCAAAACCCTATGAAGCTTGCTGTGTCCTATTACTTCGGATTATAGCTACAAAGTAATATCTATATTTTGTACCATTCTTCTGTGCTAGAACCAATGGATTTTTCAAAAGTAAACAGCAAAACAGTGTAATTTTCTAATTTTTCTTCCAAAGCTGACAGAAAGCAAGAGGCTGCCTTTCTTTGACTTGTAATCATACCAAAGAGACGAGCAGAGTTTAGATTAGGTCCTTAGTGAGCTGGTGTTACTCATGCAGAGAGCTTGTAACACATTTAATAGCAATAGAAAGCACGAGTCCTACAGCAATGGTATATTACCAGGGACCTGAAACAAGATATTAATTATTTAGAGCTACATTTTGAGAAATTGAGTCCTTTGCCCTCTGGGACCACCCTCCTCTCTCTCTCTCAACTTGCCATCAATTCATTCCCGAGATTAATTCAGAGCATGTTTCTCCTTCCCTGACACTGCTTTAAACTAGGGAAAGGTACATTGCTGAAACCCACGGAATTAAATTGGCAAAACAGAAATGTGACTAAGAGATGAAACAGGCCTAGCAATGCCTAAAAATTGATATAAACCCTGAAGACTTTAGATTTTATTTGTCTGAATCTTTATTTTTCACTGGAAAATCAGAAATCACCAGGACACTTTCTGAAAAGTGTTTATTTCATCTTTGGATTAAACTCCTGGATTTTTTCCATTTCCCCCATTTGTTTATTGCTCTTCTCTTCTCTTCCTCTTTTTTTACTCATCAAGAAACAAGTTTCCTTCAGAACTCAAATAAAAATCCACTGTTTTGAAGTCTGATTCCTCTGACTGTAGTTGATAAAATGCATGTGGCATCCAACAGAGAACAAATTTTAGCATCTAATAACAAACACTTTTTAATGAAGGCTGCTGAACGTAACACATCATGGTTTCATTTAATCAGAGACTGATGCATAACTTTGTTTTTCTTCTTGCCTTAGAATTCCTAGAACAGAGTTAACCAAAGCTGTAGGTGAGAACAACCTTGACAGTCACTCCTAGCTTCTGCCTAACATCAGGTAAATTCTTTCCTCTCCATCCTTCCTTGGGGGAAAATGGGATTTTTCTTTCTTCTGGCCTAACCTCCCTAGTTAGCAGCAGATGGGCCAGAGATGGTGTGGTCTCAAGCACTAAACCTTAGAGATGACACAAAGTGCTTTCTTCCTGTGACTGCTCAGATGTCCATGTCCCAGACACTTCACTGCACTGTGCCTTTGTTTCCCTGCCTGTCCTTCCTCTTCCCGTGTTAAGCTATGAGCTCTTTGTCTGCAGTTGGTGCTATTTGCCACTCTTCTCTGCTCCTTATGTGCAGGCTGATTTGCAGCCTTCACCTAGGTCTGATGGGTATGACCTCCCATTCTTTTTGGATCTTGCCTGACCAGTGGGGTGAAGCAGGTGAGGACAATTTCAAGAGCTTACATGCGCTGCTTATACTTCACAAGATTTCTATGACTCGAGGCATTGTACAGAATACACCATGTCATAGAATCATAGAATGGTTTAGGTTGGAAGGGACCTTCAAGATCATCTAGTTCTAACCCCCCTGCCATGGACAAGGACACCTTCCCCTAGACCTGGTTGCTCAAAGCCCCATCCAGCCTGACCTTGAACACCTCCAGGGATGGGGTATCCACAACTTCCCTGGGCAACCTGTTCCAGTGCCTCACCACTCTCAGAGTAAAGAATTTCTTCCTAATATCTATTCTAAATCTCCCCTCTTCCAGTTTAAAACCGTTCCCCCTCATCCTATTGCTCCACTCCCTGATGAAGAGTCCCTCCCCATCTTTCTTGTAGGCCCCTTTAGGTACTGGAAGGTTGCTATAAGATCTCCTCAGAGCCTTCTCTTCTCCATGTTGAACAGCCCCAACTCTCTAAGCCTGTCGTCATAGGAGAGGTGCTCCATCACCTTTGTGGTCTCCTCTGGCCCTGCTCCAACAAGTCCATGTCATTCTTATGTTGGGGGCTACAGAGCTGGATGCAGCACTGCAAGGGAGGTCTCACCAGAGAAGAGTAGAGGGCCAGAATCCCCTCCCTTGCCCTGCTGGCCATGCTTCTTTTGATGCAGCCCAGGACGCGGTTGGGTTTCTGGGCTGCAAGCGCACATTGCTGGCTCATGTTGAGCTTCTCATCAACCACTGTCCAAAAAGTTCAGGATAGAGAAACGGGAAGGATGGAAACTAGAGCTTTTAGATTATGGATTTTCCTTCTCAGGCTCGGCCTTGTGGTGGTATTTCGCAGGTCTTCCGAAAGGATCAAGACTGAGAGGTTGGAGACGGAGTGATCTTTTTGGGGACTGTGGTAACTGATGACATTCTCTCATCCATCTATTTGCAGTGTGTGGGTTTTCACAGATCAGTTCTATGAAGGCAAGCAGCACCCTTGGCTGAGCTTACAGAGAACCCCAAAGCACTCTGAGGTACGCCATGTTTAGTTTTGCTTGACCCAAAGCAGTGTTAATCCATAAACCAAATAATCTGTTCAGGGATATCCATGATGAACAACAGTGTGAATTACTTGCCAACAGCTGGCAGAGGTTCAGACTTGGGAAAAAATTGAGCAGCGGCACTTGCCTCCCCAAATTGCTTACAGCTGAGCACAGTAGTAAGGAGTTATGTATCTCTGTAAACACCTTTACAAAACTGATTTGCGAAGAGCCCAGCTCCTTGACTGCTAATTACTGCTAAATGTTGGGGACTTAGCACAGATGTAGAGGACCCGACACAACAACTCGACAGCTGGCTTCGGCTCCAAGACACAGGATTTGTTTCTGGAAGTGGCTTTTGGACAAATCACAGTGAAGATTAAATTCTCCCGTGACTCGTCAGTCCCCATCGCGGCTCAAGGGAAAGACATGGACAACCTTCAGACTGACGATGGTGAATCAGGGCTTCCTTCCTTTGATCTCACCAGTTAGTGCTGTGACCCTCTAGTAATCCTACTTTTAAGGACTATAGCATTGTTTTACTGGTGAACTCTTCACGCAACAGTCTGTTTAGGAAAATACCTCAGGAACCTTGCATACGATAAAATTCAGATAGATGCAGTTTAAGTGAGAAACACTTGTATTCGCTCGCAAAACATTACTGCTCTAAGTGCTCTCTGACATACTATTGCGGATGCGCTTAGTGCCTGCAAGTCTCCAAACATCATTACCAATATGTCCCAGGCTCCATTATCTGAAGTTTACCAACAGAAAATCTAGGAACGTGGAAGCTGGTGACTGAATTAGCTGTTGGTTTCTTCGGTGTCCTCGTCTGCAGGAGCATCTGGCAGTGATTTCTGTTTGCACATGGCTTGCTGCCTGAATTAGGCTTATTGTGATTTATGTAAACACAGCATGGAGACGGTTTGCCAGCCAGCACAGGGAAATGGCTAATCAGTTTTGCTTCAGGAAAACAGACCCAAGGGGAGGCCTGGAATCTCCTCGCTTCCTCCCGTCTTTAAGGTTTGCAAACAACTCAGTCCAGAGAGTGACTACACCTGCACTAGACAAAACCCAATTTAACACAGCAACTCTATGTTTGCCAGGGTCAGGGAGTGTCTATTGAATGGAAAGTAGCCAACACACATTCTTCTGGTGCAGGTGGGAAGGACGGATTTTGAATTAATGAACTGGGCTTGGATGCACAAGCCTGGGTTCTGCCTAGAGAAGGATTAAGGCTTAGCTAATCTCACCTTGGGGCAGCAGGATGTACTTGAGGTGTCTTCATGTGGGTTTTGGTGTTGGTTTTTTTCCCCCTACAATTCTAATTTTAACCAAATTGCTTCATTACTGAAGGTCTCGGTTTGCCCATCAAGAAACAGTGGCTTGTTACCAAAAACAAGGAGCTGTGAGATGCCCTACACAGTCTCCCATGTGCTGAAATCCTTAGACAGAAAGGACTATTAGGGGGCAACATAATGTTTATCATTTTTAAATTGAGGATGATAATGAAAAGAAAATAAAGCAAAAGGAAAACTAAACCGGAGATGATACCGATCTTTTGTGAAGAGCTCCATACGTCATCGCTCCCTCCTCCCCCTCTTTCTACCCCTGTTACAGCTGCAGCCACGGAGATTTATGGATGCACGCATTTTAATTTGCTTTATGTTTTGTCTGGAGAAAGACACAGCTGTACAGAGCCACTTTGTCAAGAAAATGTCACATTGCACTTAATTGCCTGATAAAGAATGACAAGTCAGAAACAATATAGCTAACATGCTCAACTTCTTTTTTTTTTTTCCAATATATAATTTAAATTTGCTGAGGCTTGGGTTTAAAGCAGAGAGAGTCATTGTGTGATTCTCAGTAATAATTTGTCACCTGAAAAACTACCCAATGAAAGAATGCCGTCTCCCCACGCTTTCCCTTCACATCAGATGATAATAATCCGAGTAGACTCTCTTTTCACTAAAACATCTGCTTTGTGTTTTGACGGGTAAGATGACATATACATAAAAATTAATTTCGGCTGTAATCAGTTGATTAATGGGTTTAGCAAATGCACTGTATTGTCTCCCACTTCGGTCTAGGGATGCAGTTCCACAGCAGTTAAAGAGCTCTGTGTAGTCTGCAAAAGCAAGAGTTCAAGTTTGTTTTATGTTGAAGACAGTACTGAAGGTGACACAGTTTGATAGACATGACCACCTGAATGGGGACAGGTCTGTGCTTGTGATAGGACACCTACGAGATGGACTTCTGGAGGGATGCCAAGGGAGGGCCTGGGGTGTCACCTTGGTTTGTGTTAGCACCAGAAATCTCTGGGAAAGCAAATAAGACTTTTATCAAAATCCCTGTCTAGTAAGTCACCTCCTTTAGAAAGCGGGGGAAGAAGGAACCAGCAAAACCCCACCTAATCTCCATTTAATTCTTCCATAAGAAGCTTCCATGTGAAAACACACCCCTTTTTCAGCTGTGTTGCCATCGATATATGCGGACTTAAACCAGAAGATTTCCAGGTTCACTGAAGCCTATGTAGCATAGGTAACATGCTGCTATTTCTCCTGCCAACTTCTCAAGCCAGGACTGGTCAACGTTACACCTGTGACCATCCTCATGCTTCGGTCCATGGGCCAGCCACTTGGATTTATGACAAGTCATCTTTGGATCAAATACAGCACAAGGCTTCGAACTTGCATCCCTGGGACCAAACCAAACACCTTAAACCCTCTGCAAGAATAATATCAATACCACATGCCGGGAACTTAAAAGAATCTGTTGCTACTTTTTCGTCTCTTGGTGTCCGCATATAATCTATGTTGTAACTTGTAGAGTATTGAATATGGCAACCTTAATCTTTTGGGTTGACAAGCCTCTGGGAGAAATGTACCTGGGAAGAATCACTTTATGCATGTGTCCTGGTTTGAGGGACACAGGACTAATTCCATTTCTAATGCTTGGTGAAATTGTACTTTTAGAAGACTCTAGTGTCTGAATTTGTGAAAATATTTACTTTATAGCCAGCCATGGTGTGCGGGTTTCAAGGTCTCAGTGTCTTCAGGCTAGTCAGGTGCAGGGATGAAGAGGAGCGAGACCCGGGCACTTGACCCAAGCTGGCCAACAGGATTATTTCATACCATGAACGTTACATTCAATGTAAATAAGAAAGTTTGCTGAGGAGGGGGGATCTCCCTTGACGGCGGTGATCCAGAGAACTCCTTGCCCTGGTGTTGGAGCCCTGAGCCATTCCCTTCCTCCCAAAGTCGTAGCGCTCGCAATGTCCCATATTTACTGTCCCCTACTGGGAGTGCACAGCTTCCTACTGATATAGTTGGCTGAGTATAATCCTCACATATTTTTAGACTGGTATCAGGATCACTATTGGTTCTTTAGTGTCATTACTGTTAATTATCTAGTCTTATTCTATTAAATCTGTTTATATTTCAGCCCCTGGGTTTCCTGGTTTTCTTCCCAATTTTCCCTTCCTGGGTGGGAAGGCGTCATCAGGTAATAGAATAATTGTCTAAATAACAATAAATTGTTGTGGGTTTCTCAAACCATAACAGCATGTCATTTTTTCTACTCTTCCCTTTGAATCTATGATTAATACCAGGAAGGGGGAGATGTATGTTTTTTCTGGCACAGGTTTCCTATCTGCTTGGGAGAAGAGTAAGTTCTTTTCAGTACTGGAATTCTCCATCTTTCCATTCTCTTCCTAGTATTTTTATAAATCCTGCTATGTTCCTAGTCTCAGCAACAAAGGCAAGACCATGGTTAACTGAATTGCTTTCTTCTTCTCTTTGATTCACCTTCAACTGACCATTTCCCAGCCATGAGGAACATCTCATTCTCATAACAAAGTGATTAGTAGTAATAATTATGATGCTAACTGCGAGATCCAGTGAGATATTTCTCATTGGGTAAGACACCCAAAAAGCAAGACTGGGAATTATAATCAGAATAATTGGGTTTGGTTGTTAGGCCAATCCATTTTTCTCAGCACTGCTTGTTTCTGCTGTTGATACACCAACTTCCACGAGCACGTGGTTGCAAACAGAAAACAGCAAATTGGGAGGAGGAGGTCTTTGGGTGTCTACCTGGCTATTTTCATTAATCAGTTGGTACAGCACCCTCAAGAAAAGTGCTGGCAGAGTTTTAATTTGTTTTTTTAGGTCTTTGGAAAGTCAGGGGAGAAACTAATTCTCCCCGTGTTTGGACACGCTGGCAGACTGCAGTTGAAAGCAAGAGGATGTTAGCTCCCTGGAACCACAGCCTCCCCCAGATATTTCCAGTACCAAAGTTGATTCCTCTTCAGCCGACACAACTGGTACCCAGAGACCTCTTTCCTTTTCAACAAACATTTATCAGTCGTGGTCCAGCAATGTCTTATCTCCTGCCTCAAGTCCCACATTCTGTGTCATGAACAAATGCCAGTATTCAGATTTCATTGACAGGCGGTGGAGCTGTTTTGCTTTGAAAAAAGGAGCATGGAAAAATATTTTTCCCAGTCTGAAGACAAGCTTTTCTCCTTAATAGCTCTGTAATTTCTTTTATTTTTTCTTTTTTTTTTTTTTTCCTCATGAGTCTGCTCAGCATAGCTTGCAAATCTGAACTCTGCACAGATGTAGATGGCCACCACAAGCCAGATCACTAAGCAGGGAAGTTCATTGCAAAAATCCCATCCTCCACAGCAGCAAATGATTGAACTCATACTGCAGGCAAGAACTTGGGTTGCCACTGGGCCCCAAGTTCTGTCCTGTTTCAGTACATCACTTGCTAAGCAAAGGGCAAACATCACCTTCTGAGATTGTCTGTGGGTCTTTCTCATCCCTCTGGCATCTGACCTCCTCCTCTGGTATACCCCCTAGAAAAGAGAGAAAATTAAATCCAGTGGCTGCCTCTGTAACACCCCTCTTCACTGCTAGGACCAGCAAATCTGGGTAATGAATGAAGAATGAGGTTTTCTTTCAGTTCTAGTGGAAGCACCTCTGCGTTTGGCCGGGAAAACCACTGAAGAAGGGAATAATCTTCATGAGCAGCAAAGGCTTCTTCTCTGCCCCTGACCTTCCCTCCCTCTTCCAAGAAAGCCAAGGGGGCTGGGCAGCTGATAGCCTGGTGTGTTAGCAACACACGGGTTACTTTATTCGCTATTGGGATACCCGTCAGGAGAGTGGTTTGCAGTTTATGCAGCAGCAACAGCTTCAGCACTTGCTGCCCTTCCACGAAAGCGCAAGAGAGAAGCCAGGGCACGTGCTTCAGCTGTGAAAGCAGGGAGTCTGAGTGGTGACAGGTCCTTCTCACCAGCATCTCTTCCTCACTTTCCCCTCCACCTCTTGGGATCCTATGATTTTTTCCAGTAACCTCTGCTTGGGAGTTTTTCTCCCACTTCTAACACTGCCTACCTGAGTTAGGTAGCTCGAATGGAGGTGAGAAGAAACCCGGGTGCTCTAGTGTCAAGTCAAAGCTGAGGTAATTGCACTCTGGGGCCAAGCAGCATCCAGCAGTCCCACTACGGAGAGGATTGTGCACAGGGAAGAGCAATACTCAATGAATTTAGAGCAAGTTTACAAAATCATGCAAACTCTTAGCCAAGAGGGCCGTACGAAGTGTTATATTCTTTCCATAGTGAGGATTAGCAGTCTCACCACCTGCATTTTAAGACAAGAAGAAATGAAGAAGTTAATAAGACGATGTGAGTGGTGGCAAGTGGTTCTAGAGGTAAAGGTTGGCCCCAGTACTCACTTCATTGCTCTGGGCAGATCTGCTGCAGGACCTGAAGCAAGCCATTTTGTTTGTCTTTATTCTTTTATGTTATATCAACTTCAGGCTCTAAGTAAGGACAACAGAGTTTCATTAACTCCTGCAGCTGGGGATTCTATCCAATTTTTCACCTATATATTTCACATCACACCCAACCCTATTCCCCTCTTGCTGACTCTAACTGCATTTGATAAAATGTCTGGAAGGATATGAAGTCTTTCTTTGAAGAGAGCAAAAAATGGACAAACTACCTCTTTCTTTGATGCTTCACCCAAAAGGTCGATCAGGCTCATGGTTTAATCTGGTTTTATTTCCAGGGAAAATGTATTAGGCAGCACTGCGAGGCATTAGCTCCTGTTACATATCCCGTCAGGAGAGCAAAAGAAAGATGTACTGAAGAAAATATCTATCCATAATAATTAGGTCACCCCTTTGTCATATTAGCACGATAAGAAATCAGGTAACTTTGGTCATTCACTGTCGGGCATTTTCTCCAGCCGTCCAAACCACATCCCTTGTTTCTTTCTTTGTTTTTCTTCAAACCCTTTGCCAAGCGTACACACTATCCCAGCAGCTAGACTAACATCCATGAAGAAGAAGAGTCCCTTTCATGTGCTCAGCATTTCTTCACACCTCCAGGGATCACCTAAGACTTCTTGACACGGCTGGGGCAGGTGCGCTGTTGTCCCGCTGGACTGCAAAACCGATCTCCTGCCGAAACCCTTTCCCTCCATGTGTGTAACCTCCGTCTTTTGCTTCCGTAGGCCCCCATTTTCCATTTAGCTGTACTACATGTTCAAATGCTTATCAGGTGTGTGTGTGTGTGTCCCGCTTCTCCTATAACAAGGATTTAACCACCTCCTCAGTCTTTGCATCCTTCATACATTTTACCATCAGTAAATTCATACTTGCCTCTAGCAACCCGCTGAAAATCACGTCATGTTTGGAAGCAATCCTCGCAGAACCTACTGGGAGTTTTTTTTGCCCTTTCCATTCATTAATGATTATCCATCGACAGCTACCCGAGATCTGCGCGTTAGGTGGGTTTTAATCCATTTTATTACTCCTATTACGTGTTAGTCACAACATGAGTGCAAGAAGTCACCTGTTCACAAAGGTTAGAAGAGACTGCCGAAGAAAAATACTTAAGTAAAATAGTGTGAATAATGGATTGGAGCATTTATTCAGCCATGGGAAACATCAGTCAAGGGAAATGCCTGTGGGAGTAACAGTACACTGAATGCATAATAGCTGACATTTCCACTACTGCAGGAATTGTTTACAATGGCTTTTATGCAACTCCGTTTGTTTTCCTAAGAAAACGGTTCTTTCTTGAAGCTGGAGATTAACACCTCTGTATCAGGGCTTTACAGATACGTGCAGCCGTGAAAGTTTACTTTGCATGACGCTTGGTCAAGAACCAAACCGAACTCTGGCCCGTGCTTCCAGCTTCACTGCAGCACAACGGATTTTGGAGAGAGCCGAACGGAACTGTAAAGCAGGCAGTGTGGGTCTTGCTAACGGTGCAGCTGGGTAAATGTGGGCTGAGAGAACCCGTTTCACAGCCCGCAGTGCTGCAACCACAGAGTAAACGTCATTGGTGGAAAAAAGTGGATACCATTACCTCCATTTAAGGACATTATTATAGCAGCTTTTTACTGGACTTTGCTTCTGCGGCTGAAGGAACATGATGCTCTTCAGCCTCAGTCTTTAGAAGCAGAAAACAAAGATAAACCTATTTTTCCATTTATTTTTTATCAACAAATGAACAGCTGCTATTTTGTAAAGGTAATGGTAACAAACAAGGAGCAAATGAAATATTTCCCTGATTCAGAACTTTGTGGGTTCTAAGGGAAATTTCCCTCTAATACGAACTAGTGGCTGGTACTAGAATGAAACTGGTAGTATGGTGGCACACCATTGAAAACTTATGGTAGGGTAGCGGTATACGCAATAGTACCACCCCTCTCCTCTGTGAGACCTCATAATATCTATGGGATATTCCTCACTACCTAATCCAGCCATATTTTTAAAGATTTTTGCAACCAGAGAAATACAAGCAGGTATATCTCCGCAGGAAGACTTTAATCAGTAGGTAATTGACTATAATCTGGAGGACACCATAGCTATTTTGGGTTTATTCTTCTCTGTTTTTCTCAGGAGTGGGAGGCTGCCCTGGCTTAAGATGTCAGCACCAAGAATTTACGGTTGCACTTGATTTGGGTCGTGGACTTAATAACCTTTTAGGGCATTATAAGTTTGAGACCTCTGCCTCTTTCCTTTGGTGAGTGTGGATTAACACAAGCGAATCTGGCCTAGATAGTGGCTCATGCAAAACTTTTCATTAGACATTAATGACCCAGTTTTGCTAGATTAATTGGACCAAGGACAAAGGACTTTTGTCTCCCACACTGTGGCTATTAGACTGTATTTTTCTCCTCTTGCCTGAGGCACACTACAATGCAGATCTCCTTTCTCGTGGCTTTGTGATATCAAAGGTGGGTGACATCAGCCCCTCCAAAGAGGCTAGTCTCCATTCCTTTAAAGACTCCTTCAGCTGCCTCTGTTTTAGACATTGGGCTCCAAACGCTGAGTGGACAAAGGTGCCTCTCTGAAAGCCTTGACTCAGGTACCCACAACTGCCAGCTCTCTATGCATTCTCCAGGTATTTGTTGTTGAACATTACTGGAGGCAGGTGCTTCAGAATTATACAGAAACAAGGTGCTACCAGTTGCATGATCACCAATAATTCTCCAGTGAGGGAAGGAGAAGGTCTTAGCTCCAATGAAGCTTTGAGTCAGCCTGTGCTGGAATGGATAACTAGTCTTGGACGTTGGGTGAGTGGAAAAAAGGCAATTAGGAGAGATATTTTGGAGGGTCAAGATAAATAGGGGTCATTATTTAGATTTTTTTTGACACTACATTATATTTTTCAGCTGTGAAAAAGGCCAGGTTGGATGGGGTTTTGAGCAACCTGGTCTAGCGAGAGGTGTCCCTACCCATGGCAGGGGGGTTGGAACTAGATGGTCTTTAAGGTCCCTTCCAACTCTAACCATTCTATGAATCTATGAAAGTTCCTCACTGAGTCCACTTTTGTCACTCCACCCTGCAGCATAACCAGACACGGGCCAGCTGATGTCAGCTTCTATTTTGCCCACAGGAACCTTTCTCTGGATGCTGCCAGGACTGGAACCAGAAATGTGCTGGGATGTAGATAGATGTAGATAGGACTGATCTCACTTTCTGACCTTTCAGATGGAGAGGTGGTGTCTCCTTTGCAAAAAGTCAGCATTGCCTCGTGGGACCTCATAGTCAGGGCTGGCCCGATCCCTCTTCCCCTTGAACAACGCTACCATTTTGAATGTTGTCTGAGCCTCCAGGCAGTTTTCCGAAACTCTCTGTTAGTAAGAAGTACACATTAGCGCAGTGTTATTGTGGTGTTTAGGAAAGCTTTTCCAGGGCTCTGCCAATCCCCTTGCTGAAAGCCTGGAGTTGTGTTGCTAGGCTGCTCCAATTCCAGTTTTCTTATTTCCCTTTGTTTGTTTTGCTGCTGCATTTTTCTATTTGTGTTTCTATTTATTTATTTATTTATTTATTTAGCTATTTATTTATTTATTTATTTATTTGTCCAGGTGCTGTATTCCAAGCTATTAATACTTATTTTGCTGTTGTTGTTAGTGCCATAGAACAGCTTCATTGAGCTAAAGGGTTGTAAGGGCTTGTGTTCTTTTAATTTCTTTTTTTTTTTAAGTCTTTTTGTAAATATCACAGTGAAATCTATTCTCAGGATAGATGTTAATTTTCCCAGAGCAGATGGGAGTCAAAGAATTTGTGGAAGGTAACAGACATATTCCCCTTTGTGGGATCTCTTTGTGGTGCCATAAGTACACATTGCAAGTAAGAAAGATCTCGCAGGCTGACTCATGGTGTAAACAGCAATGCCCTAGACCTCAAGGCTCCTCCAACTGAGGTGTCTAACTTCAGGTACACCCCATGGGCCGTGTGACAGAGGAGGAACTTCACTGGTGTGTCTGAGCCAGCATTAACGTCTAGGAGGAGATGCCAGGCATGGTCACTTAGCCCTGTGCAATGACATTAGCATTTGGTGTAGGTGCCACTTTTCAGCCAAGATGTGGCGCTGATCTTTAGAATGGTCTGCTTGAAATAAAGGGATTCTGTTTAAACCATCTTCGTAGTTTCAGTTTTCCACTGAGGAAAGGGGTGAAAGGGAACTTCTTTAACTTCACAGCCAGGTAGAAACCTGTCATTGTGTTGGCTAAAGCACGGTAATGGACCAGATGATCTTCAAAGGTCCTTTCCAACGCCTACCATTCTGTGATACCATTCTGTAACGTACAATATTTGTGTCAGCCCCAGCCTAAATTCCAGTGCCTACAAGAGTGTTGAATTCCTGTAGATCTTGTGTCATACGTGCTGGTCCCACATGGGTATCCTGGACCGCAGGCATCTTATATAGGCCTGGACACATGTTAAACCATGGGTAGCTGAACCACGCTGCTAGTAGCTGCTCAGCTAAGTGTAGGTATCTTACCCTATGTGGTGGAATACAATTATGATCTTAATTCCGCTCACACGAGGGGTTTCCTTGATGGAACTAAGCTAATCTGTCTACCTGAGCTTCATGACTCTAACCCTGCCTGCAGAGATCTGCAAGAGAAACAAAAGGGTGAGTAACGTGGATTTAGTAGGAAAAACAGCTCCTTGTGGGCTTTCTATGCCATTCCTGAGAGCACAGGGGATCTCTGGCTCCAGGCAAATCTCTACCAGTTTCTCCAGTACAATGACTTTAGCTCCTGCTAAGACTGTCTTGGAGAAATGGCCCTTCTTACAGAGCCAAACAGATTAGAGCACAACACCTGACCTTGCTCTTCTCCCAGTGCCCTGGGTTTTCTGGGGAGAGTCAGTACACTGTCAACAATACAGGGAGCCATGGAGTTGCATCAATAGCATTTTAAGAGCTGGTGGGTAGAATCTTTCTCTTGCTAACGCTGGGCAAACTGAGGCATCGGGGGCCAGTCATTGACAAGTGTTGCTCATCCCAGTCTCTGCTGTTCCAGTCAACTTTGAGTTGCTTTGAGTTACTCCAGTACTCCATAGCTTTGACTCCTGTTTCCTTCGCTCTCCTTACACATCCCTTCTCGGCCCTGCAGACACAGTGAGATGGAGCAGGATTCACCAGGAAGCCTAAATCTTTGCCAAAGTGATAATTCTTGGTGTTGGCAGGCAAACTGGGGACTCGTGCCATGCGGCCTTCATTTATCCTGCACATTGACTTGACTGCATGGTCAGGTAGGACTGTGCCCAAACCTGACAACTGGCAATTAGCTTTAACAGAAAGTGAAAAAAATAATAATAAAGGATAAACTGAGATGTGGTGAGTTGCACTGTGCTGGGAGGCTACTTGCCTGCAAAAGCTGATTTTCTTTTGCTTGAGATGGGGGATCTAGGAAAGACAACTGACTCAAGCACCTCCTTATGCCTTCAGCTGTGATTTTGCTTTTAGTGTGACACCCTCGTGTGCCAGTGAGTCTGGAAAGTCAATTTATGACAAGCTCAAAGGATTTAAACTCCAAGTTCAGCCTAGGCTGCCGTCATGTCCAGCTTCATTACCAGGGACCAAGAAACAAGGACTAAATGTGAATGTCTTGAGCTCATGCACACTGAGTGTCTGTCTCTTTTGAAATAAATTTCTGTGCGAGTTGTGCTTTCTGATAGTTTTTCCTTAACAGATCAAAGTAGTACCAGTTCTCATAATTTTAGTAGGAGCCTCCTGATGAGTGGTACTTTCCTTAAAGCTCTCTATCTTGGACTCATGCTATTTTGTGATAATCACTACTTTTGTACATAAAAACCTCACATAATTGCCAAGACAGTCTTTCCAGTGTGACCTGCCTGCGTTCAAATGGGTCAAAAATAAAAGACAGGAAAAGGACACAGATTTTCTAATCTTAGGAATTAAGACGTGCACAGCTGTAACTGAACGAGGCCTGTCTCAGTTACTGTAATAGCTCTCAATCTTGAAGAGCTCTTCCTCTTGACAGAGGTCTACAAACAGATTTGTGCAGCCAAAGAGAGAGATTGCTCTCTCTCGTGGAGCACTTAACTTTGTCTTTTCTTTTGGTTCCTGAACATAGAATTGCATTTCACTTCATTCGCTTGGAAATCCTGCTTTTAAAAATTAAGATCTATTCAAAAGAAGATAAAAGATGCTGTGAGATACATAAATGTTTTCAACTGCAACCAATTTAACTGAATAACTGGACAAGAAATATGGTATAAAAATACTAAGGGCGCATGTCCCTTGTATGAAATATGGTACAAAGATAATAAGGGCATGTGTCCAGACTGTGAAATAAGGGGAACACAGTGACAAGAAAGCCCTTAGGAGCCTGAGACTTTAATTTTTACGTGCAGGTTGCACTATGCCCAATGCATTCCTATTATGGGCAGGGAAAAAAGCACAGCTCTTGAATGAAGTCTTAGCGTCCTGGATTAGCACGGAGGGCTCTTTCTTTATTGCAAAGGTCGGTTGGGAGAAGCATCTGGGAGGGAAGCTGTGATTTGATTCCGAACACTGATGTCTCCAAGATTTGGGGAATTTACACCAGCACTGAGCCTAAGTGATAGCTGAACACTTACCAGCCAACTTTTTTTTAGCTGACATGATAAGGAGAGATCCCTCCACAGGCTCAAAGCATTAGTGGAGAAAAATGCAGCAAACTTGCTCACAAACCTGTTTCCCACTCTAAAAGCTCCAGGGACGTAAATAATCTCTCAGCCACCGTTAATGTTTCCCTGAAAGAGAGAGGCATTTAGGAGGGAGCGAGGTTTGTAACAATGAAATGTCAATGGTGACGTTAAAGAAGAAACAAATGTTCCCAATCGATGCTCTGAGAAGAGAGCTGCAATAGATCTAAGTAGCTGGGCTCTGTGTCTGCACAGGGATTTCTCCCCCCTCCACAACTCCTTTGTTGTTCATCATATTTCATTCCCGATGAATGTCTGCAGAGGCAGCCCGCTAAAAGTCAAGAGACATAAAGTCCTCGCGGGCTTTTTTTATGCCGCATGTAATTGCCAAGCTCACTGTCAATCGCAGGTTTTATGGCTACTCCAAGGCAAGACACTGGTTCCTACAAGAGTACCAGGGGTGACGATTATCACCCGTCAGACCCTCAGATGCCAACAGGCTGATGGATAAACCAAAACAGGAAAATGACTCATCTCAACAAGTTGTTACCATAAGATGCTATTATTACTGCTGTAGAGGAAAAGCAGGAGAAAGGGAAGAGCTCTAGACAACAGCTTTGAAACCAGAGCAGAATCTCTTGCACCAGAAGCTCTCACAGGGGCAGAAATGCCTTGATATAGTCCTGGTTCCTTGATCGTCTTTCTCTTGCTTTAGCTGCAAGCCTAGACCTTCTCAGCCTTCCGCAGCTGCCAGAGCAGCCTGCTCAGGGACCTGCAAACCTTCATCCATGAATGGTCTCGGTAAATTAGCTCCATTACAGAGCTGGGCAAACAGCAACACTTTATGTGACAGCTCATGAGGTCTGTTACGTTTTGTGGACAGGGTTTGATTCTGCAGCACTGAGAACATCCGAAATTCTCCGTCACCTGCTGCGTTAAACATTTGTTCCAGTATGAAAGCACCTGTCAAAACAAGCACTAAACTTGGAGTTTCTTAGACACGTGCTGGGAATGTGCTGACCTCAGGCTTAGGGATACTTAGAGCCAGAGCCTTGCAATTATTACTGCTAGAGCTGCCTCATTGTGAGTGAGCAATTTAGTTGTCATTAGTGCAAGGACTTAGAGCCCCATCCCACCTATGGAGTGAACTGCGGAGAGTATATCCCAAGGGACGTTATTTTGTTATTTATATCAAGTGGAAGTACAAAGTAACTAAGAGAGTTGGAGGCCGTTGGCTCCCTGCTATTCAGCGCTGAGTGTTGCTTCAACGATGGCTACAAATGTAATTTTCCAATATTTTTCTGTTATGTACTTGGGAATTTTGGTTAATCCTCCCCACACCCTTACCTCTGTGCACCTCACATCCCACTGGGTAAAGCACATAAACTGCTATGACCAACAACGTATCAGGAGCGATGTTACCAGTACAGTATCCAAATAGGCTTTGAGTCCCTGATTAGCCTTGCAAAGCACCTGTGGCAGGGAAAAAAGCTGCCCAGTTCACATTAATCCATTCAGAATGCAAGCAGTTTATTGATGTGTTAACAACAGCTAATTAACTGGCAGTAAGTGAACCTGACATTCAAGATTGATATGAGAAGTACAGCAGACAAACTACAATATGAGACATGTACAAAAATGTTAATAAACACCTCAAGACTTCTAAACACCCTTCTGTAACTTATCCTAGGAGGTTCTCAGGACACATGCACACATTGAGTTACATGTGAATGCTTCTGCCCCCTCAAAGGACCTGTCGGTTGCAGGGAGGGTGGATTCCCTTACTTGTCCAGCATCCTGCAGATCATAGAATCATTGAATGGTTTGGGTTGAAAGGGACCTTAAAGATCCTCTAGTTCCAACCCCCCTGCCATGGGCAAGGACACCTTGACTAGATCAGGTTGCTCAACAGTCTGTCCAACCTGGCCTTGAACATCTCCAGGGATGGGACATCCGCAGCTTCCCTGGACAACCTGGGCCAGTGTCTCACCATCCTCAGAGTAAAGGATTTTGTCCGAATATCTAAGCTAAATTTCCCCTCTTTCAGTTTAAAACCCTTACCCCTCATCCTATCACTACACTCCCTGATGAAAAGTCCTTCCTCATCCTTCCTGTAGGCCCCTTTAGGTACTGGAAGGGGCTCAAAGGTCTGCCTGGAGCCTTCTTTTCTCCAGGCTGAGCACCCCCAACTCTCCCAGCCTGGCCTCCCAGCAGAGGGGCTCCAGCCCTGGCAGCATCTGGGTGGCCTCCTCTGGCCCCGCTCCAGCAGGTCCATGTCTCTCCTGTGCCGAGGCCCCAGCGCTGGAGGCAGCACTGCAGGGGGGTCTCCCCAGAGCGCAGCAGAGGGGCAGAATCCCCTCCCTGGCCCTGCTGCCCACGCTGCTGGGGATGCAGCCCAGGATGCGGGGGGCTTTCTGGGCAGCCAGCACACGTTGTTGCCTCATATTTGTTTTTTCTTACTCCAATATCCCCAAGTCCTTCTCCTCAGGGCTGCTCTCAATCCACTCATCGCCCAAGCTGTATCCATGATTGGGATGTAGGTGCTCTGCCTTTTTTGTGTACTCCTATCACTCCATATAAGTCATTAATCTACACGCCTGTGAGAAAGCACCCTTTGAGGGCCCACACATGTGCTCAAGATGGGGGTCTCCCCCCATTTTTCACTCCATGCTTTCATGACTCTCCCACACTTATGCTGTCCCATGGGACAATGCTGTGTCTGGCCTAGGCATAGGTTGTGATGCTGGTAGGGTGACTCCTGGTAGCGCCAAACCAGGTTTTGACCACTGCTGTTTCCATTCTAAGGTTTCCCCCTTGCTCGTGGTTCGTCTCAAACTGACTCATTTTCTCTTTCAAAAGTCTCTGTTATTTCCCAGGTAGGGTTTCATCTGGCTGATGGTCAGCTTCCTGTTTAACATGATTAATTATGGCAAACATCGTTTCAGATACATTTGTGTGCTGAATTCAGGCATGATGGCTGCACACACGTTCCTGTCATAATGGCTGTTGCTCTCCAGGCCATTTGACAGTGGCAGGCATATGAAGACCCCCAGGGTACCCACAGAGCTTAGTCAAGTGAGAACAACCTTCATGTGTATTCATAAGTGATTACGCGGTCAGAACTTCACGATCTGTAATCCCTCAGCATCTAAGATGGTCAGGGAAAGCATTTCAGGTTTGTCCTGAAAAAGCAGGAACTTTACTCCTTGTGCCAAGTCTGCAGGCAACAGAGTCACTTGCAAAACCTCCCTCTGGCCTCTCTGCATAACCCTAAAGAAACTTGTTTAGGATTCCACTCTCTTTGGCGTGAAACCACTCTGTACAAGTTCTTGGGGATGAGTTTTGGAAAACAAGAGGCAGATGTTGTCTGGAAAGAAAAGCAAAGACAGAAAGGGGAGAAAGGATGTTTGAGGGGAAAGCCTGGAAAGAAAGAAGTTACGAGGATGACTCAAGGACACAAGTCAGCCAAGACCCACACAGCGCACTGGGCTGCGTGGCTAAGGTGGGACAGGTGCTTTGGTGAACAGCATGTAGGTGAGCGGCATTGCGAAACTATAATCCACTACCCAAATTCTCATGAATTTGCTTCCTATGCAGTCCACTGGAACAGCTTTTGGTGTGAATTCAGGATACGATTCAAATAAGGAATGGGAAAGACAAAACTCCTGGCTGCTCCAGGCCTCCTGAGATGCAAACTCACCCTGCCCAGTGCTGGGATACTACTCATAGTCTGTGAAGCCTAAGGTACTGCTTTAGCCTCATTTACACATAGAAGATTCACAGTTCCCACATTCTCCTGGGCTCAGCTGGTCTGCCAGCTACCCCTGCTTGGACTGGCCCTAGCCCCCGTGTCTTCTTCCTCAGCCACCACCTGCCTGAGGCTGCAGCAAAGCCAGCAAAGAATAATTCCTCCAATAAAGCCCCGTTTTACGGGCGTGCTGCTTTGCCTCTACCCATCCCTCTTTGCACACTTTGTTAAAACCAGCCCATTAAAAAGTAAAATAAAAGAGATGACTTCCAAATTAGATAATAAAGCTGGAGCCAATCGGGCCGTTAGCGGCTATGAATTTTTTATGTCCGTGTCATCGGCATGATTGAGCAAGATGGGGAGGGGAGGGAAACAGGAGCACTTCGCTGGGGGTCTGAGCTCTCCATTGGATTTAACGCAAGGGTAGAGACAGTACAAGAAAACAGACAATCAGGGTGAGTGCAGGTCCTTGCTCTAGCCATCAAAAAAGAAATGAGGAACAGTCACATATCTTGCAGTACACATGCTGCTGTTGGCAGCTAAGACCTACGGCGGTAAGAGATCAGACTTCAGTGGTTTCCAGCTTGTATTACAAATTAGCGGTTGTGTGTAAGAGGTGTATCAATTTTTTTTTGCTTCTTTCTCTGCTCTTGTTCAGGGGGTGAAGTGGAAAAATGGAGGCAGGATAAACACTCTCTTGGCTTAAATGAACCCAAAACAATCAACTTCTTTTGTTGAAATAAACCTGCAGCTTGATTTGAGTGAAACAGTTATGCAACCTGGACCAAAGCTTTTTGCCTCTTAATAGTTTGTTGTTTGGGGTTAAATTTCTAAACTAAATATTGTCTATGAGGACAGACAAAATACCTCATCATTATTGCAATCTTTCTTTTCAGCTGAGGAATTCCGCTGTTAAATAGACCTGAGTTGTTTCGGTCCAACAGTTCTGAAGAGCAAAAGTACTTAAGCACACATTTTTGCTGTGCATTAGTATCAATTTGCTGCCTTTTCTTGGGCTCGTGCTATTGCTACTCTGCTGATATCTATGAAGCTGCTCTTGGTACAGTTTCTCTGTGAAGATAAACGTAGCCTATAATCTACACTAACACTAGATAGGAGGCAAAATTCAGTAGTTCCTATACACACATTTTGCTTTGGAGTAAGAGGGCTCCTTGCCCATCTCCATCATGTGGTCACCTTCCCTTCCCAGCCCAAGTTCAGCCCAACGCACAGGAGCATACTAACCTGCTGAAAAGCCCTCTTAGACAATAGACTAGGAATGACTAGGGCTCTGGGCTGCCCAGTTCGAGAAGGACAGGGAACTGCTGGAGAAAGGACAGCAGAGGGCTATGAAGATGATCAGGGTACAGGAACATCTTCCTCATGAGGAAAGGCTGAGGGACTTGGGTCTTTTTAGTCTGGAGAAGAGAAGACTGAGGGGGGATCTCATCAATGCTTATAAATACTTCAAGGGAGGGTGCCGGGAGGATGGCAGTGGTGTCTTTTTGCAGTGGTGCCCAGTGATAGGACAAGAGGTAACGGGCACAAACTTGACCATAGGAAGTTCCATTTGAGCATGAGGAGGAACTTCTTTGCTTTGAGGGTGGCAGAGCACTGGCAGAGGCTGCCCAGAGAGGTGGTGGAGTCTCCTTCTCTGGAGACATTCCAAACCTACCTGGACGCCGTCCTGTGCAACCTGCTGTGGGTGACCCTGCTCTGGCAGGGGGGTTGGACTAGATGATCTCCAGAGGTCCCTTCCAAACCCCGTGATTCTGTGATTCTGTGATACATCCTGTGACTACGCAGACTGATCAAGCAGATGTGTATTGCCCTGGCTGGGTCTGAGCCAGCTGTGAACAGGAAGTAATGCAGCTATGGTTTGCATGTCGCTAAGGCTGAGAAGTCCCAAAGGGAACCTGTCCACTCAACTCTTACTCCAGACCATAGTAGTCCATGCAGACCAGAGAGGACAAATGGGCTGGCTCTGTTTCCCTGCTGATATACTGGCTACATGTTTTGACCTTGTTTTTCACCAAATCTGCTGTTTCAGGTCCCATCATCCTATAATGACTTCCATACATCTACCACGGTTATGTGTGTCCTGCTTTGCTTATCACAGCGATGGATATGAGTCACAGCCACTGTTCAACTGCAGCCTTCAGCACCGCAAGCCAGGAGCAAATACAAAATCCACATACAAAGAGAAATGTAGAACTGGAGACAGGTAAGATTGTTTCCCTTCTACTTCATTAATTGCTTCCATTAGATCAGGAGATAATCTTCAGAACATTTAGGCCTGCAAAGTGAAATTGGAAATGTTTCATACAGCGCTTTTATTCGCACCTTCAGAGTTGTTGGCCTTCTCCTCCATTTGCAAAGCAAATGAACCAGGAGCTATTATGCAGCACTAAGATGGTACAGAAATTAATACCTAAATGCACCAAAATGCACGCAGATGGATGAGCAAATGCAGACTTACCTGGGATTGCAACCAGCCTTCAGCGTGGATGAATGATCTTGCTTTACCCCAACAAGCAAGACTTTTTCGGGATGAGTAGGTTTAAAAAGCAGAAAGGCTCTGCAGAGGTTGAGAAGCCCTAAGCTGTTCTGATCTCTTGTTAACTCATTGTATAGATCCTCTGTTATTCATTACCGCATAGACTCGAGGTAACTGTTAATTGAAGTTCCACTTCATCCTCTGTTATTCCAGGAGGGCCACATGCTCTTATCTACCTTAACCAGGAGTCTGCAGTGACTTAGATCATTAAGCAGAGATGGATTTTATATATAAAAAAGCCATATCTCACATCATTAGCATTTAAGTTTCCCTTCTGCATTTTATTCCCCTAAATAAAACGATTTGGAAACCTGCAACAATAGGGATTGGCTGCACTGAAGCCTCATCAGGCATGATTAGATGGAATGAAACATGGGGGGAAGGATCAGAAAGGTTAGCAAGGATGGGAAGAGGAAAGGAAATACACCTGCTTTAGAAACTACACAGTACCCCAATTTCTTCACTGGGCCACCAATATTTCTCATTCTCAGCAAAGGTGAAGCTCTACCAGATCAGAGGTAGCAGATACCCAGAAGCAGATAGGGACACAGGAAACCTGTGGAGCACAGGCATTGCTCATGCAAACCCCGCGAGACTCTGGTAACTCTTCGTAGAAGAATCGTACAATTATCGAGGTCAGAAGGACTTAGGAGGTGTCTGGTCAAACCCTATACTTAAAGCAGGACTAATTTTGAAGCTAGATCCAAATTCAAAGTTAGGGCAGGTTGCTCAGGGACTTGTCCAGTCAAGTTTTTAATATCTCCAAAGATTAAAATCTCACATTTCTTCTGTTTCTTTTTTTCTCTGGATAAACAAACCCAGATCTCCCGAATAATGTTACTCCGAGAATGCAATTCCTCTGGGAAGTATTTGAACACTGTAGCGAAGGACTATAGTGATAATAAGAATAGTTGGATGTGTGAATGAAAGAAGCCTGAGGAGCTGGGATGATCCAACTCTGTAGCTTTTAGTCCTAATACAGTTTTTTATCTCCCAAGTAAGAATATTTCATTCTTCCCTCTGCTTGTTAAGCATTAACTATTCAAAATGCTGCTGGATGGTCTATATTATAGAAGAACATGGATTTTGAGTGCCCACGCTGAACAGTTTCAATCTTCTTTAAACTAACAGATCCCAGTGATCTCCATGCCTTCAGCATCAATTGCAGAAGTTGTCTCTACTCTGCGTGGCAGCAATGGCCTTGAGGTTGGATTTGAGGTCAAATTTGCGTCCTCTAAGCCAGCTGGAGTGTCCACAAGGTGGTTTTCATAGCAATTTAGCCATGATTATCCAAGAGTGGGTTGGACAGGGGTAACCTCCCCTTCTGGGCTAGCAACTGAAGGCTTGAGGGACATCCTCAGGTCTAGAAGTCTCTGACCAGGCAATCAAATTGCTCTCCAAACACAAGGTCTTCAAACACCTATGTGAAGAAGATAATTTTTGCAAGAGATGTAAGAAACAGTGGCTGGAAGCAGGAACAAGAGCAGAAACAAAGTGTAAATGCTTTTACAGATGATTTAATCAGCTGCCAGACCCACTTGCCACAGGACGAAAGAAATTTTCCACCTAGAAATCTCTTAAAAAAACCCCAGGTTTTGAAAAGATCAGCTTTTGTTCTTCTCTACTGTTCTAGAGATGAGACAGAAAATGTTTGTTGAAACACGACTTACTCAGAAAGATGATCTTAATCGTCCATAATACCCTTTCTGGACTGCAGCCACCGTACCTGATCATTATCATGAAATATTCACCGCTCATCCAATTACTTTGGTGTCAATCACCCAAAAGCAAAGTTTTCTTCACAGTTTGAGACCAGAATTCAGTGGGAGCTATGGCCCTGCAGCAGATCCCCCACGGGTTTTCTCACAACATTCCTTTCATCTTACCTTTCACTTTGCAGCTAAGGATGTTTTAGTAAACAGAAAGTTGTGTTTATCTGCGGGCAGAATAGATTATCCAGCCTGTCTGAGATATAAAATGCGAAAAAGGAAAACAGGAGCAAAGAAGATGGGCTCTTTTATATGGGTTCGTTCTTCTCTCCAAAACGTACGTAGCCCAAACTATACTCCAGGCAAGTCGCTTTACCATTTCAAAAGCATGCTCAAAAAGGTTACTTTGCAATTAATGACCAAATTGCATTGAGATTCCAGTGTCAACTTTTAAATGATTAGAAGGTAGCAGAACATCATGAAAATTAACTGCAGTTCCTGAGGCAGCTGAGGCCCTGAGGACTAATATTGTGCAATTATCGGAAGGTAAATATTCACTCAGCTTTATCCCGTGCTCACAGTGAACGCGGCAAGGCAGTTAGACTTGAAGAGCATGTGGGATGACAAGGAAGCCTCACAATTAGGCAGCGTTGAGGGTGGATTTACTGGGGAGTGGGAGAGACTGTAATCCACTTGCCCATTTCACATCGTCACCCGCCAATGGGCATGTGCTGCTGGTCATGGGGCTGACAAGGAGCTTCTTTTCTACCAATCCCTCTGCTGAGCTTACAGTTGGGTCCAGATTCTGTTGACACGTATTGTCTCAGGTACTAATAAATCTCCACTACCCCAGTCACAAATTGATCTTTTAATCTGAGCTCGTCAAAAAACTTCCCAGAAAATAGTTTCCATTAGGAATGTGACAGAATGATTTGTTTTAGCATTAATGAAGTGTCAATAAATCAGGATTTCTTCTTAGGCCATTTTTCCTTCTTTATTAGGTTTTCTCAGCTGCTGTCCTCTGTAATGTGGCCTTCTTCACAACCAAGACATCTATCCTTTTTTGCCTTTTAAAAATGGAAACTGAGGCACTCAGACTGTGTCTGTACAACATAACAAAGCCAGAAACCTCCTGGATGTGGCAATGTCTCCGTGGTGTGCTTGGTTTTCCTTTGTATGGCAAGAAGGGACACAGAGGACAAAGCCAAAATCCCAAAATCCGTTTCAACACAGGTGCAAAATGCATCCAGGACATTAGCGGTGGAAACTGGGAAGATCTTCTGGATCCAAGTCTAAAAGATTCAGGGGTAAATCTTTATGTAGATTTTGTAGGTGTCATGCGATTCAAACTAATAGGTGCTCTAATACTCCTATAGTAATTCAGAGCTCTTTTATTGGGCTGCTCTGTGCACAGCCATGGTGGGAACACGGCTGCTGAAGACATCAGTAAAAAAGGACAAGGAGTCTTCTAGAGCTGGGAACTGCTGAGGAGCTTCCTCCTCACAAGCCTAACTGCCAAGGAGAAAAGGAGAATGACTCTGCCCTCCCCAGATGGGGAACCGGTAGACAGATCTGCAGACACTTCTCCAAGGTGAGTCTACGGATGCTGCAGGCCAGAAGTTGTTGAGAGGGCAAGTTAGTGGAGAACTGTTATTTGGCTGTGCTACTCCACTGCAAGGAATTCATGGCAAGAATGGAAAAATTGTGATGTGAGAGAAACTCAGGCTTTCAGGGCACCTCAGATCCAGAGCTCTGACTGTGATGCAGTTCCTCCTGTTAGGTGGGCCTGTCATTTGATAGACCATTCCCATGAAGGTGTAACCTGCATTCATAAGCTCCTTGGAAAGACCAGTTCAAAGCATTTGAACTTGTTTTAGAGGATCACGGAACCCATTTCCCAGAACAGTGTAGACTACGATGCCTGGAACCATTTAACACTGAAATGTCTATGTCCGCTTGTCTCCAGTGACATCTCTCTCGTCCTTCCTATAAAATATTTTTGACTAAGTACCTGGCATTGATATCCCAGCCCCTTTTAACCCTCTGTTTGTGGTGTGGGCCTCCAGTTACTTTTTAGTCTCCCTATATATCTACCCAGCTATCTGCCTGCTGAATGATGACACCAAGCTGAGTGGTGCGGTTCACAGGCCAGAGGGGCGGGATGCCATCCCAAGGGACCTGGACAAGCTTGAGAAGTGGGCCCATGTGAACCTCATGAGGTTCAACAAGGCCTAGTGCAAGGTTCTGCACCTGGGTAGGGGCAAACTCTGGTATCAGTACAGGCTGGGGGATGAAGGGATGGAAAGCAGCTCTGCTGAGAAGGACTTGGGGGTACTGATGGATGAAAAGCTCAACATAAGCTGGCAACGTGCACTCGCAGCCCAGAAATCCAACTGTATCCTGGACTGCATCAAAAGCAGCGTGGCCAGCAGGTTGAGGGAGGTGATTCTGCCCCTCTACTCCACTCTCATGAGAGCCCACCCGCAGTACTGTGTCCAGCTCTGGAGCCCCCAACATAAGAAAGACAGGGACCGGTTGGAGTGCATCCAGAGGAGGGCCACAAAGATGATCCAAGGGCTGGAGCACCTCTGCTGGGAGGACAGGCTGAGAGAGTTGGGGTTATTCAGCCTGGACAAGAGAAGGCTCTGAGGAGACCTTATAGCAACCTTCCAGTACCTAAAGGGGGCCTACAAGAAAGATGGGGATAAACTTTTTAGCAGGCCCTGTTGTGATAGGACAAGAGGTAAAGTTTTTAAACTAAAAGAGATTAGGTACAAGGAGGAAATTTTTTATGCTGAGGGTGGTGGAACACTGGCCCAGGTTGCCCAGAGAGGTGGTAGGTGCCACATCCCTGGAAACGTTCCAGGTCAGGTTGGATGGGGTTCTGAGCAACCTGGTCTAGTTGAAGATGTCCCTGCTCATGGCAGGGGGGTTGGACTAGATGGCCTTTAAAGATCCCTTTCAACCTGAACTATTCTGTGATTCTATGATTCTGTGACTCTATGAATGGGTCTTTCCTCTTGGAAACAGGCTGTGGTACTATAGTTCTCACCCTTGCCCACCATAAAGACTTCCAATTTCCTCCCTGCCCACCCTTGTGAGCGCAAAATCAATAGGAAAGAAAATAACCAAGACTTTTTATTTTTCTTTAATGTATTTGTCCGCTTAAGAAGCATGCTAACCTGAGAGGAAGTAGAATATCTTTTGACTCTGTTTATTAGACATTGAATCAAGACGGAGAAAGGGAAACATTTATTGATCATCTGACCTAAATTATAATTGACTGCAGTCTATTATCGTACTGTGTCTATAATTATCCTGGGTTCCTTATTCCCCAAAGGGCTCTGTATCAGAGACAAGACTTCAACTACATGCCCAGACTGGCTCCCCAACTTGATTTCTGCTGACAAGCATTAATAAGCTTTCTGGATACTTTTTTTCAGAGCAGTCTGCTGGCTTCTTGCCTTCCCATTCCTTTTAAAGGACACACACACATATTTAAAGAGAACGGTTTTCGGGCAAGCATCCTGCCATGCATGAGCATATTTTAACTCATGTTGAAAAGAAGGGGCTTCATCATAAATTCTGTAGAGCCCCTCAGATCCCAGAGGCTTCATGGGCAATTGCCTTTCCGCTTCCCTTCATGTTCTCATGCCAAATGTTATTTGCTTTTTCATAAGCAGCATTTGATAGTTACGGTGATTTCTGGCCTTGTACCACACAGACTCATCTGTCTTCATCTTAACATGTAATATATGATATATTCTCAAAGGTTAATATTCACATCTATTTTTGATACTCATAAATTATCATAGTTGCCGATATTACAGCCTACTATTTTTACTAAATAACACCCATACTGCACTTCGCTCTCTCAAAACTGTCTTAAGATATCAATGATATCACTAATGCTCAAAAAACCTCCCTTTGTTCCCAAGAATAATTTTCATTATCTAGGGACATATTTTCAGTATTGATTGCATTTAACACATTAGCCATCATGCCAAACTTTATATACATAGTTTATTATACAGGCACTTTGTGGGCAACACGGAGTTTCAGCCAGTGTCTGGTCCCTTGTGCACAAATGAGACAGAGCTGGGATGAAAGCAACGTGGAAGGCAGTTGTCTCAGATCTGTGGTTGGCATTTTTTCTTGTAATAGCTCTTATTTAATTTTCTTTTCCAAAACCAATAGGAACAAAGATAACATTTCCTTCATGGTAAAATTCTGTTTTAGCTTACCTGAGATCTAATTATTCTCCTGCCTCACATATAAATATCTGTGTATGTGTATATTAGGGTATCAAATCCAATGGCTACTTTTGGAAATGTGGTCCACAGATCAAAGAAATTTATTGGCTTACAAAAGTCTAAAGGTCAAATGTCCTGATCCTCTGATTTCCCCTTTCTAACTAGAAATAAATGTCTTCAGGAGGCGTGATGCCCCTGTGAATCAGAGAGCACATTCCCACAGGTTTTGGTGCCTCTTCTCTTTGAAGGCAACATTACAGGTTGCCTAATATTATTTTTAACAACATGAACCAGACTCTGTGATTCTCTTTCTAGGATAAAACCAAGCCAAATAGCTATAGTGAGTGAAATGAAAAACATTTTAGCCTTGACCTGCCTGTGCACCAAAATTTCCATGTGCCCATGTGGCACAGACGAATGTGAGAAAGCTATCCATGTCCTTGAAATACTAGAAAGATGTTGGTAGTGGTCATGTTCTGGATGCAAAATTCATTTACATGCTAAATATCTCACAAATGTTCTGTGTAGTCCAGAAATACCCCAGATCTTGATTTTGCCATTTAGAGAGGTCATTTATTCATAATACAGGTTGTGACTCTCTCTCCCATATGCTTTGATATTAGCTGGTGGCAATAGAGATACCTTGGTCTGCATGTTGAGGGACAGAGGGGCAGGTTTAGGAAGGCATAAAGCATGAAGGAATACTATTTTAAGGTACTATGGAGAATATTGTTATAACTGCTCGTAGTATCTTTTCTAACTAAGATTGTTTTCCAGTGAATTGGCCCTTGTTAGTCAGGCTCCATTGCTGTCTTCACGGTCAAAAAGGAGCAAAATTTAATACCTGTCAGCTGTTAAGTCTTTAAGTGTTTTTAAATTCCAGTGGCTGGACATCCAGACAC
>VFFE01009149.1:159527-169650 GCA_008921705.1 Burhinus oedicnemus | reverse complement strand
GTCATTTATTCATAATACAGGTTGTGACTCTCTCTCCCATATGCTTTGATATTAGCTGGTGGCAATAGAGATACCTTGGTCTGCATGTTGAGGGACAGAGGGGCAGGTTTAGGAAGGCATAAAGCATGAAGGAATACTATTTTAAGGTACTATGGAGAATATTGTTATAACTGCTCGTAGTATCTTTTCTAACTAAGATTGTTTTCCAGTGAATTGGCCCTTGTTAGTCAGGCTCCATTGCTGTCTTCACGGTCAAAAAGGAGCAAAATTTAATACCTGTCAGCTGTTAAGTCTTTAAGTGTTTTTAAATTCCAGTGGCTGGACATCCAGACACATACAGCAGGATGCATACTTTTTATTTTGTGAAAAAATCTGGAGAAGGGAGTATCTCTGTGGAAAGGGACCTGGGATTCCTGGTGGACAACAGGGTGACCATGAGCCAGCAATGTGCCCTTGTGGCCAAGAAGACCAATGGCATCCTGGGGTGCATCAAGAGGCGTGTGGCAAGCAGGTCGTGGGAGGTTATCCTCCCCATCTACTCTGCCCCGCTGAAGCCGCACCCGGAGTCCTGTGTCCAGTTCTGGTCTCCCCAGTTCAAGAAGGACAGGGAACTGCTGGAGAGGGTACAGCAGAGGGATACAAAGATGATTGAGGGCTGGAACATATTTCTTATGAGAAAAGGCTGAGGGACTTGGGTCTTTTTAGTCTGGAGAAGAGAAGGCTGAGGGGGGATCTCATCAATGCTTACAAATACTTCAAGGGAGGGTGCCGGGAGGATGGCACCAGTCTTTTTGCAGTGGTGCCCAGTGATAGGACAAGAGGCAACGGGCACAAATTTGAACGTAGGAAGTTCCACTTGAACCTGAGGAGGAACTTCTTTGCTTTGAGGGTGGCAGAGCACTGGCAGAGGCTGCCCAGAGAGGTGGTGGTCTCCGACTCTGGAGACATTCCAAACCCGCCTGGATGCCATCCTGTACAACCTGCTTTAGGTGACCCTGCTCTGGCAGGGGGGTTGGACTAGATGATCCCCAGAGGTCCCTTCCAACCCCAGTGATTCTGTGATTCTGTGATCTTGCTCCCCTCCTGGTATCCCTTACTCTGAGTGTGTGATCAGAGACTGTTCTCACTCATCTCAGAAAAACCAAAACAAAAACAAAGAAAAAAAGGGAAATAAACAGGAAAAAAAAAAAAAAAAAGTACTGCCTGCTCCTGACTCCCAGGGAAACGCATTATGCAAATTCAGATCTATGGCAGCCCATTCATCCTTGTCCCTTGAACAATTACTCCAAACAACATGACACTGGAGCTGCACAGCTGCTGGTTAAACCACTTTCAGCTTTATGATAGGGTTTTCTGATAGAAATCCAAGCCACAGTGGTTAAAGGACACAAGAAACGAGACAGGAGCACAGAGCAGTCTAGTTAGCAGCTGTGTCTACTGGGGATTATTCAGAGATCTGGCAGTTTTCCTTCACCGTGAGATATATTTTTTGCTCAGGGTGGGGAAATCCATTGACAGACTGGAATAAGTCCCGTGAAGACCATCAGGCTGGTCAAGGGGATGGAGCACAAGCAAGAAAATGGGATCTTCTTCTAGAGCTAAACTTTGTGTGGCCAGAGTTGTGTCTGCAGCCTCCTGTGTGTCCCCAGTCTTGCACTTCTGGAAGGCATCAGAAGGACTGGGCATGGACTAACTTGTATGACCCACATGCAAATCAACATGGCAAAGATTTCCACATGGATGTGGTGGACTTCTCAATGCAAGTGCAAAATCCTCAAATTGACCCTGGAAGAAAAAAAAAAATTCTAGTTGGGAAAAGACAACGAGTTTAGGGAGATTTTGATGAACAGCTCAGCTAAAGCTATCTCAACTAGTACTTGTCTTAAGGAGATGATGATGTTGGTTGTTAGTTGATGAATACTAACCTGTAATGGTGCAGTAACTTCTCTACGCTCTCTGGAAATGGAACCACAGACGCAGCACTGGCCAAGACTTCCCCTAGAAGAGTGGTGATAAATTGTACAAGCCACCAAGAAGTATTTCCCTCCTTGAAGAGTGCAGATAACAACAAAGTGCTGACCCATTTTTTTGTTTTTTGTTTTGTTTTTTTTTTTTTCTTGCAGTGGAAGAAGATTCTGGTTTCCATTGCAAATTTACTCCCTCTTTATTTCAGGAGGGTTTCAACAGGTTGAGATAAAGGCAAAGCAAAACTTCCCTTTGGCAAATCATCTTGACAAGAGAAGAAGACAGAAGCATTTTGAGGCTGGTTTCTCCACTCATTCTGGTGAACAGCATCTTTTTGCATTTTTTGGTGAAATAAGAACTGTGGGGGATTTGGGGTTGAGTACACAGAGTTTGGCACACTCTGAAGTTCTTAATTCAGCAGAGAGACCCCACTTCATCCACTTCATTAAGTATGTGTTTAGGTTGTTCGTATGTGGGACACAATTCTTTATTTTCACCTCCTTTGTGCTCCAGAGCCCATTGAACCAAGCCGAAATTTTGTAATGGCAATAAAAAAATAAAATAATAATAAAAAAGTACTGTTTCAAATTATAAAAGAATTAAATATGGTTAAATTTGAAGCCGTTCTGGCAAAGTGCAATAGTAAAAGGCCATTAAGTGAGCTGTCCATTTATAGAAAACATAAGATATAAAATTCATTTTTAATGGACTGTTTCCATGGAAATGTTCTGT
Organism: Burhinus oedicnemus; assembly: GCA_008921705.1. NCBI lineage: Eukaryota > Metazoa > Chordata > Aves > Charadriiformes > Burhinidae > Burhinus > Burhinus oedicnemus. Next base: position 166,953 of record VFFE01009149.1, on the reverse strand, counting down.
AGCAGAGACATTTTATAGTGTATTAAGCAGCACAAGGAGTTAAGCTGACTGTAGTGGTGAATGTAACGCAGGGTCTATGGTTTGTAAAAAATTGGAACCGTTAAAAGGCTTACGGCCAAGAAAGTGAGGAATATTTCAAAGCTGTTTATCACTCACCTGGCAAAATTGAGTGCTAAAACTCAGCACACCTACCGAAGTGGAATCCCCTCATTAGCTCGTTACCCAAACGTCTCAGAAAGAGAGACAAAATATGTTCCTTGGTTATGGAGGTAATAATAATTATAGATAATTTGTACATCCTCATTCCATTAATTGATGGAATCTTGAAGCATTTTCCAAATATTAATTAAATAACTCACTCTACACAGTAAAATCACTCTGCACAATAAAACCTTGGTTTATTTGCAACTTGCTCCTTCTGCCCATGCCTAATTGTTGCCATTTAATGTTGGAACTTCACTAACATGCTGCTGAGACTGCGGTCTAAACAGAAGAAACCCTTGACTGAGGTCCAGAGACGATCTGGTCCATGTCCCAGAGATTGTAAAAATCAGATAAGAATGAAAAAGGCTGGGAGAAAAAGCGGAGTCTCAGAAGGGGAGAAGAATTGCCTGTTCTTTTGAGACATTTCTCTTCCAGACGAAGAAGACAGCCCGGATACATTCTGTCAGTGTTTCTTTGACAGGGAGTCTGAGCATCCTAAGACAACACGGTCAAGTTCTTCCAGTGACTCAAAGGGCTCCTCTTCTCTGTGGACTCCAACAACATCAGGCACTGATGGAGCGATGTGGGTTCCTCTTTTTGCATGCATGAAAAGCTCGGTCAGTGCTCTCTGTGCAGTACCGATCTGAAGGACTGGCTCCATTTGCAGGTTCAGGAGAGCCATATCAGTTTTAAGCTCCCCTGGCTTGAGCTACCTTGCACTGTGCAGTGCATGTGTGCATTGGCTAAATCCTTGCTTCAAAATGAGCTGACATTATGTACCTATGACTAGTTCATGAGTGTCTACCTTGAGCCAGTGAGGAAAAACACCCATGTATTAGGAGACTGTGTTCACTAGTAACAAAGCAATGCTATCAAAAGTTAAGATGTGCAACAAGATAAGGGTCTCCAGTATACAGATGGTCATAAGGAGTTATTTTACCTCCTCTTTGAAATGAAGGCAAGCTTAAATTCCACTTCCACTTTGGGACAGAAGGCCCAGAGCTGGGGAAAAAAAAAAATTAAGGTATAGAAATACACTTAAAATTCAGCCTGGCTTCATCTGGGTCTGTGTATATAGACCTAAGAAAAATTAGGAGAAGCTTTTCATTTATAAGTTGAGTCTACAGTAAAGACCAGACATAATAACATTTTTGAAATACTCTGAAGCACTCTTCAGTACTGGCACAGCAGGAGCATCCCCTCCTGTTGAGTATGATTGCACATCTGAATAAGGATGAGGGCAACCTCAGCTGCTGGTTTGTAGCTCATTTCAACTTCCACGTACATAGGTGAGAGCGTTTGCCTTCTCCATGGCTACCAGCTCAGTCCTCCGAGACTGCTGTCCACCCACAGCGCAGCAGGAATTTAATCCGGATGTCAAACTGCCATGAGTTTTGCAAACAGAAGATCTACTGGAAATCCACAGGGAGGCTGCATCGAAACACATCAGTCCAGCACCTTCCTGCCTCCAGCCTGTTACATGGTGACCCACTGTACTGGAAAGAGCAGTAACAAATGACCCTGCTCTTTCCTCCAGATAGTAATGGGAAAGGCTTAATTTGCTAGCCAGCTGGCCCTTGTTAATGAAAGGTGGTTACCAACGACCCGGAGGCACATTTAGTCAGTTCTCTGATTTCTTTTTTTTCTTGTTGTTGTTTCTTTCTCTGGCACTCAGAGAAGCAGAAGGAAGTTGCTTTAATGTGAAGTGACAATTCGCAACTGAGACCATTTCTTTCCGTCAGAGAGAGTAAACAGCCAGGAAGAGCCTTGAGGTCTGCAGATGCCCAGCCACAGAGGGATTTAGCTCTAATGGCACTTCTTGTCCCTTCTTTAAGTACCACTTGGGTGGATGCATTTACGGAGCCCAAGTGTTGACCTGGCAGCCCCTAATCTCCCAGAGCTAGTCTTACATGACCAATTATGTCCTGAAGCCTTTCTTACTCCAAACCCAGGCTTTCATGCTGCTCCACCAGCATTGCCTCACTTTTAACCACATCTTCAATGATTTTGATCAGTGCCACCAGGGAAACTCGGAGCTGGGCTGCTTCCTCTCAGCCCTGCCAACCTGCATTGGTACTAACCCACATCACCTCCTGCTACTCCAGTCACAAGCCTCCCCGGGATGGAGAGCTATGTGTATATAAGCCGGTAGAAAATGGAAAATAGAACATATCTCAACCTGGTCATATTCATTTAGAAACTCCTTCTTGTTTCCATTTTCTCAAAAGGAGTGTTACAGCCAGCTCTGATTCAAAAGGCCGTACTCTGGTACACACACGCAAAAGGTTTTCTTTCAAAAAGTTTAAAAGATTTTACATAATCTGTTTAATTTCCCTTTCCATTTAAAAATGCTGCAAAATATATCTAGTGGTGGTTTTTGTGTCTACCCAGCAATATTCCGTGAAACTTTTTTGGTTAATTCTGGATAAAATATTTTGGGAGAAAGCAGTGCAGTAATTTCATGAGGATTCGCAAGCACAAATGCAGGCCAATCTCTTCCACAAGTCTTTCTTCTTCAAAAAAGAAGTCACTCAAGTGCTAAAACCTCATGGACCCAGTGGGTTGAAGAAAGTACCAAAAATAACAACCGACACATTGTAGCAACTCTGTTCACTCACTCTGTGCTGCTGAGTCTCTTTACAGTAGATGGTGAAGAACAGGCTCAAGGTGGAATGAGGTAAACCAAAGCCTATGTCCTATATATTCTCCGTGTATATGTCTCGAGGGTCTGTATTTTGTGCTCAAAGTGTCGACACTATGCCTAGGAATAGCTCAACATATGCCTTGGAAGAGCCGAGATTTGTTGGCTGACTGGGTCAAATCTGGCCCTGATTTATGCACGCAGGTTCAATGAGAACTTAACCTGTGGGAGAAGCTGAGTGTGCTCAGACTTCGCACCTTCAAAGAGCTCCAGAGCTCTGGCTAAGTCATTATCTGACTGTAAGCTTCTGCATACCAATGTAAGCGCAGGCAGAACTGGACTGAAGAATGGGCTGATATCCAAATTTCATTAGCAGTGTCGATGTCCTCTTGTGCATTCATGAGGCTGATGGCTTAACGACATCTCTCGCCAAGGTGTGCACTTCTACTCAAAGTGACCCAGATTCACGGGAGGCTGACACGCGACAATGACTTTGTTAACTCAGAATCACAGAATGGTGGGGGTTGGAAGGGACCTTCAGAGATCATCTAGTCCAACCCCCCTGCCAAAGCAGGTTCACCTAAAGCAGGTTGCACAGGATGGTGTCCAGGTGGGTTTTGAATATCTCCAGAGAAGGAGACCCCACAGCCTCCCTGGGCAGCCTCTTCCAGTGCTCTGGCACCCTCAGAGTAAAGAAGTTTTTCCTCGTGTTCAGACAGTATTTCCCATGTTCCAGCTTCTCCCTGTTGCCCATTGTCTTGTCACCGGGCACCACTGAAAAGAGTCTGGCCCCGTCCTCTTGCTACCCGCCCTTTAGATATTCAGATATTTAGATACAGAAATCCCCTCTCAGTCTTCTCTTCTCCAGGCTAAACAGCCCCAGGTGTCCCAACCTTTCCTCATGAGAGGTGCTCCAGTCCCCTGATCATCTTTGTAGCCCTGCCAAACTTCATTACATTCGTTATACTTTCATATTTGCTCTTTCTATGGACAAAAGACTTTGTTTATTGGTTTAATCTTTTTTCAGTAGAAGGTTGGTGATGTAGTTTGGCCAGCGAGACAAAGTCAAATGCCCTTGCCTCGTTTCATTGCCTGAGTGTTGTCCCTGGTCACGGTCCCAAACAGGATGTGGAGTGCCTCTAGCCGTGAAGAAGGAAAGCCACTTTACCAATCAGATCACCTCAGAATGAAAATAGGAAATGAGAGGGGATTTTGAACCACCTCGGACAATAAAGGAACATGATACCCTGGCCTGGTTCCTGAGTGGTTAATTCATTCTGTGGGGATATGTCAGAAAGAAAAAGAAGTAAAAGTAACAGGAAGGGAAGAAAATGGCTTCAGAGAACTTCCATCTCACTGGAGAACCAGGAATTGTGAAGACAGAGCCAAAGCTTGGGAATCAAAAGGAGCCCAAGAATTGGAGAGCTAGAAAGGTGTTTCCTCTCAGCAGAGAGATGAACACCCAGGGGATCAGAACAAACCACACAGACCCACCAGGACCATCCGTGGAAGTGAAGCTGTTGCCTGGTAATTGCTCTAACATAAGCAGTAGGTTTGCCTTTTTTGTTTATTTTATTTTTTTAAATACCTCTCATATATGCCCTGCATTTTTTCTCACGGAGCAAAAATGAAGATAAGAGAAGAAAATTTAGCTTATGAAAACTGCCCCCTCGATTTACCATTGGCCACAGACTCCCAAAAGGAAGATTTCGACCTGCTGAATAAACCCACCGGAGGCACAGGCTGAACCATCTAAAGCTGGTTGAGGAGAGAAGGGTTTGTGCGATTCTGCCTCTGCACAGGCAAAAACACCTGAGAAAGGGGGGGGAACAGGAAGGTCAAGACTTTTGTACAGGGGCCACGATGCAGAGACACCACCCCACAGCCCTGCTTTTTCCTCAGCCTGCATGGATCGTCTGGGACAAAAGGGCGACCGTGGAAATCCAGCAAGGAAAGGGTGAGGGAGAATCATTCCTTTCCTTCCCTTGGCCTATAAAAGGCATGGCTTCCGGCCAAAGCCAGACACAGTGTTGAGTAGGTATTTAACACCCAGTAAATCTTTACCTGCAGTAGGAAAAACTCTCGGCTTGAAACTTTCCCTTGTTAATTTAGCTAAGTGTTGCAGCGACCAGACTTGAAAATGCCTCAGGGCTTGCCAAGCCATTTGGCATCATCCGCTGTCCTCTCTTTTATCTCAAGTGCGGCCTTTTTATTAATAGGGGCTATAAAATATTCCTTTATTTTATGGCTGCACAAATATTCCTACATGCTCAGCTATGGGGGAAAAAAAAAAAAGCCATTCTCACAATGCCTGGGCATATGTGGGTGGCTTGAAACCTCACTCTGCGAGAGATGATGCACCCTTGACGGATAGCACGATAGCAGCGATATTAAGAAAACTTCTCTCCTTGGGCTGCCCATACACTTAATGAGGCCTTTCACTTTGGCTCCCCCATTTCATCTCTGCTGTCCCATTAATGACCCCGCTTCTCCTGGTGGCTGCTCCTCACGTGCTGCCCATTAAGGCGAGATTAACCAGTGATGAATGACAGCCTGGTTCCCTGAAAGCAGGGCTGACATTCAGATGTATAGCAGGGGAACTCATTAGGAGCAAGAGTGGTTTCAGCGATAATAAACACTTCAGCAAAGTGCTCGGCAAGTTGCCTGTCTCGCTCCCCACCCTGCTCTCCCGTCAGAGCTGCAAATATCTCTTCAAGAGAGGACATGGAGGACTTGCAGGGTAAAATTAAAAAAAAAAAAATGGGGGGAAGAAAAGGAAAATACAGGACAAAATCAACATATTTAGTGGGCATGAATGATCTAAAAAGATTAACCTTGAGAGGGATGGTAAAAGAAAATACTGCAGTGTTCTGTCTAATGTACATGTGGGTATTAGTGTTGTGGGACAGGAGAAATCAGAACTATCTGTAGGGTTTGGGAACTCTCATGGGAAATACAAACACACCCCCCCACACCACCCCACCCCCCCTCCACCACTGAGAGGCAGACTTTATCTAAAGTAATGATGTTCTCATCATTTCCATCACAGCTGAGCTCCTGCCTGCTTTAGCTCGCTTATTCTCACATTGATCCCAGGAGCGAAGGAGGGAAGTGAAAAAAACCCTAATTTTCCAGCTAAAGTCCAAATTTCCCAGTGTTTGTGTGTGCAAAAGAAGGAATTTGAAGTTCTTGGTTAAAACCCCTTATTTCATCCTCCAAACCACAATGTCTCTTCCATTTATGCAGTTGCATGGCCCAATCCTCCACTGTGTACAGTAACGGAAGCAGTGCGAGATAATCCATGCAAGGGGGTCCATTAAAATGATATTTGGGGTTGAAGAAGAGAGGTTCTCACATGACCACCGCTATGGGCAATGCTAGGCACGATAAAACCCTTAGCATCCGTCTTTAATCCACCCTGGAATATAACAGGGATGTGATTAGTCACTGAAAACACCTAAATTGAATACTATACTAAGAAATATGGGCATAAACATGTTCTCACCGACACATACTGGTGGTACTAAGAGACTGCAAATACACAGAATGAATTTACTGGTTATTAGGTGGTGGAAGCTGCTGTGTTTTAGCTTTAGTTTGGGCTGAAAATGCAGCTTTAAAGGGAAGACTCGTTGTGATGTTTGATTTTGTTGAAGTGAGCTTTGCTGTTGTGCTTGTATGTAGATCTCTTCCTTAAAGTGGTTGACCTGCCCAAACAGATAATCATTTAAGATCCCACAAGGCAGAAGGTAAAGTTTCTTAAGGACAATTTGGAAGATACCTGGACAGTTTCAAGTTAGCGACAAAAAATAGATTTTTTTTTTTTTTTGTCCTTCTAAAGATTTGTTTGGACCTTCTGGCTTCGGTCTTGGGAAAAGAAAAGGAAATCGAGGAGGAGGGCAGAGAGCAGATGGAGAGTTCTGAAGAGTAGAGCTTGTTGCTTCTGCTGCTGTAGGGAGAGAGAACGACAGGAGAGAGCTTGGTCAGAGAGGACATCCCACCAAAACCCATCCCATTTACCTAGCTTCTCCCTCGACAGCAACAGCAAACTTCCATAGACAAAACAGGCAGCAGACAATGATTGTGTTACTTCCTTAGGCTGTTTCTTCCTCTGCTTAGGGCTAGAGCTGACCCTGAAAAGTCTCTGTCCAAGGAATAATCCCACCAGTTAAGAACAGGACTGCTCTAGGAAACTGTTTGCTGTACTGGGGACCAAAATGCCTTTAATTCACGCAAAAATCAGTTTGTTTTCCTGGTGCTGAAGAAGAAAATTGGAAAAGTGGAAGGGGATGCAGCACTAATTAACCTTGTGTGTGATGGAGAATTACTGCAATTATTTCGCAACACGGCTCCAAAGAGTGCAGCACTGGTTTTATACATAATGCATCACCGTTATTATGAACTGTAGTAGCCCCGGCATTGTGTGAGATTATTCCTCTATGTGGTGCGTGTAACGTGCTGAGAGGGAAAACCAGCCAGGAACACAGAGAGGGCACAGAGCATTGCAGCAGGGTTAGCAGAATACAAATTGCTTCTACAAACTGCATTTATTTTTAGCCAGGGACTCCAAAAAGCAGCTAC
>VFFE01009149.1:131763-150325 GCA_008921705.1 Burhinus oedicnemus | reverse complement strand
GGAAGGGAATCTACTTCTTTCTACTGTAAAATGGGGATGAAGCTGTTACAGTCATTCCAAAATTAAGGTGTTGGGTGCCCTGTGGCATGGGACACAGAGGAGAAGTCCATGCGCAGTACTGCAGTTGGGAGGAGTTTCAGCAATAAGGTGGCAGCTCAAAAGCTTATGATTATGGTAGAGAGACATTCGAAAAATAACTCATAGAGGAGAAAACTCTCTCTTTTCCCTTTGCATATGTATTTTCCATAATATTAGAACTATTAGGCTGATGAACCAGTCCATATTTTTCTCCCTCAAGTATAGATGACACGTATGGTCGCGAAATAGCCATGTCCTGAAGGACATTTGAGGGGCTGCTACAGTGTTCCACATTTTCCAAACTCCAGTGCTGCCAGCAGTGGAAAGGGATCTGCCTGAGACTCACAGTTTAACAGTTTGAGGAGATAAGGACGTTAACTGAAAGAGAGAACGCAAGGCATTTCAAAGTGATGGGTAGCTGAAGGACATGGAAACAAAGATCTTTATGAAGCGTTGTTGTGTACAGTGAATGTATAGTTGCTGCTTTTTAATCTTTCTTTGAAAGCTTGAGTTTGATGAAGGAGAAGAATGGATATTAGTGGAGGCATCTTGGGGCGGGAACAATGCCCATTGCGAGGAAGGAGCTGAGGAAATATGTAAACAAGCGCAGCCACCAAAAGCAACAGCAATAGCTTCAAAACAAAGGTGTTTGTAAAAGCAGCTGCTGGAGATTACACAAAAGATAACCTTCGTCCTGTTATTGAACCTGGACGTGACCTCTTCCATTTGGGTAGCATTCACATACGCAGCTCTCAGGACCTGAAATATCAGCTGAACAATAACATTCAGATTACTAGATTGTGTTTTCTCAACAGAGAGGTTCAAAATGAAGCGAATGATACTGTTTGTACTATTTTAGTGAGGACGATGAGAACACAGACATGCAAGAGGATCTAGTAGGTGCAGGACCATAAATAGAGCAAGGTAGAAGGTGGACCATGACACAAGGGAAAGTGGTAGGAAGAAGTGCAGATTCCTCCAGGACTCTTCCAGTTTTCAGGAGGCAATAGGTACGTTCAGGAGCAAAAGTAGTGCATTCACTTCTTAATGCCTGAAAACTCAGATCCTGCTCTCCCCATCAAGCATATCCTGATGTAAAGTGGAGCTTTTGAGTGCCACTGTCCATCTCTGGGTGCAGGTATGTGGGAAAGGTCTTGACAGAACACAAGAAAAAGACAAGGGGAAGGGGAAAGGGGAAGTCATAGGAAGAAACGGATGCCTCAAACTCTGGTGGTTGGTGTTCTTTTCAGCCATTGGTGCCCAATGCAAATCCAGCACACAATATAGGTGTGCATGAAGACAGAGGCAAATGTCAGTTCTGTTTGTAGCTGGTGAGCATTGCTCTCGCGGAGTCACAAAAGCACAGCAGTGGGACAGTTAATAACATCTCTTAAACCCAGATGTTCGGTAAGTGTTGACCAGGTCTATGTTGGTTGTGCAGTCTCTAGGGTGGATTACACCATGGAGAAGTGTGACATTTCCCTTACCTCCATACGAAGCATTGAAACAAAGTCACTCTAAGCTCAGGCTCTAGTGCTCTGAGATAGGTTACAAGACCCGTAAAAGGTGCATGGTCTCCTCTGATGGTACACAAGAGTTGAGCAAAGAAGATCCCTTCCTTCTAAAATATTCCTGCCTGCTCTCTCCAGCCAAGATGCCAAGACACAGAGGGAGTTTATACATAGACTTCATTGCCTGTCCTGGTTTGAGGTAAAACAGGACCAATTTTGTACAGTAACTTTACTTTATAGCTAGGCCTCTTCGAACTGCTGAATTTACCAGCATGTTGTGCAGAAACTGGTCGCTCCCAGGGTGATAAGACCCATGTTTATAGTTGATGCCAAGGGATGGGATGCAGAGAGGCTCCTGCTTATCCTTATTGCTCTAACACCCAAGGGCAGCCAACTTTGGTGTTTGCCCCGTTGGAGGGTGGGAAGCGGAAAAGCGTAGAGGGGTCACCCCTGCGGGGAGGAGCGGACAGGACAGGTGACCCAAACCTGACCCACAGGGTGTTCCATCCCATCTGCCTCCTGCTCAGTAGAAAAGCTGAGGGGTCAGCTCTCTTTTCTTCAATGGCCAGCGTCCTGGGAGGACTCTGTCTGTTCGTCTGCCTTTGATCCCGATCCTGAATCCACATCTAGAATCCAGTTCCCGTCTGTCACGGAGTGCAGTCTGGGACTTCCCCATTGCCTGCTGGTGACGTGATTGTCATCCTGGGAGCTTGATATGGTTTTGTATATATTTCATTATTTTCTTTTTATTCTTTTATTATTAATATTTCATAAAAGTAGTTTAGTTCCTTCTAAACTCTTAAGTCTCTCTTTTTCTCTCTCTTTCTTGCCTCCCGAGTGGAGCAGAAGAGAGAGAGCATCTGTCGTTCCACCAATCTGGCCCAAACCACAACATTGCCCAACCGATGTTGTGGAGCCATAACGCTGAAGAATACGTCTCTTTCAAGTCAGTCCCATACAGTCTGCCTTGCAGAGTAGAGACACACACACACTCTGCCCTATAAGCTCTTTACCTTTTGTCTCACCTTGTTGTGGAAATTCCAGCTGTGCTCACATTTAGCAAACACTGACAGCAAACGCTTTTCCTCTGAACTTCAAAGGGAAGGCAAAAAACGAGAAAAGAAAGAGTCCCAGAATCCTATCACTGACAAATCCAAACAGCTTTGGAGTGAGGACATCTGCTATGCAGAATAAAAGATAAAGGCAGAGCTGTGATTAGCAGTGAACGTTGGGACTTTTCCACTGAATTGATCAGGTTTTAGTATTCTTCTATTTTAATATACAGTTGAATTTACAATCTTGCACAAACACATTTATTGATTTATTAATAATTTGACTATTTTTCACCAGGAAGGAAGATGAAAGCCTCTGCACAGGCTGATGATCAAATACTTCTACACCTCTGTAGAGAGGAAAATACATACAAAGATGAACTATAACTAGAGCAGGAAAGTATTTTTCCTCCTTGAAGTCTCTGGTTCCTCAACATACTAACCATATATCTGAACTACTGTGGTCTGTGGTTATAAAACATTCTAATAAGGATTACTCTTAGGGATTTAAATAACCATATGACACCTGGTCCTGCTCAAGTCTTGAATTAATTCAGGGTCTGAGAATTCACAGTCTTGCTGACACCCGCAGGGGAGGGTTTTGGTGGACTGAGTACTCCAGGATACGGGCAACACTCTCTTTGGTCCTATGTCTTTTCTTTTAATTCCCAGTGGAAAGCTGCTTAATAAAATGAGTGTTTGGTATGCGTCTGTTGACTGACTTTGCACCTTTACATGAAGATCAAAATGCCACTGTCTGACGAATCAGTGGTGCAATAGAGAAAAGATGAGGGTGGGGGGGCGAGGAAAGAAAGATGACAAAGGAGAGATGAGTCCCTGACAAATTCTCCCAAGCTCCAGGGTTAACAATTTGACATGAGCTGTGCCTAGTGCAGGGTAGTAATTTCAGACAGAACATCTAGAAGTGCTAGGCGAAAAAAAAAATGAGCGTGAGTTTTGCAGATCCACTGACAGTGGAGAAAGAGCTAAAGGAATAACCCGTTGGGTGGTGGGCAACTCTGAGATACATTTATGCCTCTCCTTCCCCTTTCTCTGTCTCTCCTAGATCAGACTAACCTCGTCTGCATTAGCACTGGGAACAGCTTGGGCATACTTTACATTTGCTGCCATTAAAGTAATCGGTCTGTCATCTAAACTCGCAAATGGATCGGGAGAGGAGGGGCAAAGAGGACACACAACTGGAAAATTAATTTGCACAAGAGTCTGAGCAACAAGAAAAGTTGCCTTGGAGCTGCTCATTAGCCAAGCTGATGACAAAGCAAAAATAAAAAGAAGGTAAGTTTTAAGGCAGCTTTCTAACCAAGGTACTCAAACACCCATTTCCATCTGCCCGGGATGAGCAACTTTGCATGAATTAGGCTCATGTGCACCATATGTCTATTTATTTCCATCTTTATCCCCTTTGCAAAGCTGTTTGAAGACAGCATGCCAAGTTAATGTTTTAGAGGTTCAGCAAGATCAGTGTCTGGAACAAAAAAGGCAACAAACCAAAAAACACCCCCAACAATCCTCCTAAAACACAAATAAAAATAAAACAAAACCCCTGCCTAATCACTTTTCAAAAGATTTAGCATAATTTGTCTCCACTTTAGATATTTCTACTGACAAATACGATAGCTGCAACAAGGCAAGAGGTAATTAATAGCTAATACTCACTTTAATTGAGTTTAAATAACAGAAATGCAGCAATTATCACCAGACATAGGGATATAAACCATAAAAAAGAAGGGCTGGGTAAACCAGGTCACTTAGTCCTAAGTGTGCAGGCCTGAAGGCAAGAACAGCTGTTTCTAAGCTCTTCCCGACAATGTTTGTCTGCTCTTTTCTTGAAGATTTCTGTTCCTGGTTGACGTTGGGCATAGGAAATAGAGGCTACTCTTGTAATCAAGACAGTTGTTAAGAGGGAGCTTTTAGGCATCTAACTGAAAGTTAAACAGAACAAATATAAGCACTTTGCAGTTAATTTATGCACACTCAAGTTTCGAAGACGTCACACCCGGACCTTCTGGGAAGTAACAACTTTTGGTACTGATGAAATGGAAGAATCCACACTAGAAAGCCCCCTGAGTATCTGCTTTTGGGAGCCTTTGGATAAAAAAGAGAAAGGAAGGTGACGGCAATGATTTGAAAGTGGAGTGTCCCCAGGGAGTTGAGATCTGGTCTCTTACAAGTTTAAATGTGAGTTTTGTGCCACAAGAAGAAATGAACTGGAAGAAGAGGTGTCCTAGCTGTTTCAGAAACAGGTATCCGCAGATTATATTTAAACTATGCATTTTATTGCCTTATCTTCGTGACAACTTCTCTAATTCATTTTAGTTTTGGGAGAAAAGCATTGATAACTGATTTCATTCACTTCTGAAGCACAGAATTATGTGGCTAAAAGTACACAAAAAATTCTAAACATCTGGATTCTGACTCATTTATTTAACTCAATATTTGTTTGTACAACTTCATCCATTCTGTGGAATTTACTCTACATTTTTGTGATAAGCGTGTTATATACCAGCTCATTAAAATGACTGCCAGCTGACAGAGGGAACTGCTTCGAATAATCCACATAAATAATTGGTGTGAAGGTTTGCAAAAATCAAGTGTCTTCAGTGATTGCCCTGGAGGGCACAGGCTTCTTCTCAATGTTGTAAAAAATGGCTGAATACCACAACCTGCATTTAGAGTAGACAAGGTCAAACATGGCCAGTGAGTTGGCAACATACATACTCTTAATTAATTTTCATTGTGTTAGGCTAATTAGTAAGGCTGTTACCAAGGTCTAAAGATAGTTTCCTCCAGAACAGGAGACTAATACTGGAAAAGGGTCCAGAACCAGTCACCATGAGATACTTTAAATGCTTATTTCCATTTTGATTGAGCTAAACATGAAGACCATTGCCATGGTTGGTCTTAAGCAATATCATTTTGTTGATCAATTTGCGACAATAATTACTCACTGGCTTTAAGTTTAATTCTGGTTGAGTTTTTCCAAGGTTTGCCTGTATTACTTTTCTGAGCTAAGCTACATGGAGTTGGAGAAGGACTCCATAGATCCAAAGACAGCTCCCACCAGTTTTCAAGAAATCTGAAAGTAAGGGGAGATAAATGCTATGAAAGAGGTTGGCACTATCTCCACATTATTAAGAGGAGATTCATTTGCAGAGTGTGTTTGTACAGACCATGGATTGTTGATTCAAGAGCAGCAGAAAGCCAGCTAATTCATTGTAGAGAAGACGGCTTATTCCATCAACTCTGGAGTTGTGCTTGGCCTGACAAATCACAGAGGACCAGGGTCATAGAATCATAGTATCATAGAACCATAGAATTGTTTTGGTTGGAAGAGACCTTTAAGATCATCAGGTCCAACCATTAACCCAGCACTGCCAAGTTACCACTAAGCCATGTCCCTCAGCACCACGCCTACTCATCTTTTAAATACCTCCAGGGATGGTGATTCCACATTTCCCTGGGCAGCCTGTTCCAATGTTTGACAACCCTTTCGGTGAAGAAATTTTTCCTAATATCTAATCTAAACCTCCCCTGGTGCAACTTGAGGCCATTTCCTCTTGTCCTATTGCCTGTTACTTGGGAGAAGAGACCAACCCCCACCTCACTACGACCTCCTCTCAGGGAGTTGTAGAGAGCGAGAAGGTCTCCCCTCAGCCTCCTCTTCTCCAGGCTAAACAACCTCAGTTCCCTGAGCCACTCCTCATAAGACTTGTGCTCCAGACCCCTCACCAGCTTCCTTGCCCTTCTCTGGACACGCTTCATCTCCTCAATGTCTTTCTTGTAGTGAGTGACCCAAAACTGAACACGGTATTTGAAGCGGGACCTCACCTAGGACAAGTACAGGGGGACAATCACTTTGCTAGTCCTGCTGACCACACTATTCCTGATACAAGCCAGGATGTCTGTTCATTCCATGGCTCTGATGCAAAATGGCGCAAGTTATCTCAGCTGACATTCATGTGGTTACGCTCCCCTCTCCTCTGCGAAGGGCACCTTCATCCATATCACGTTTGGGACCAGCCATAGGCCCTTGCTATCTTCCAGTATGTGTCCTGACTCTTCCTAGTGCTGGTTGTCTTGGCCCAAAATTGTGCCAGGAGCGTACTAACAATTAGATACTGTGGACTATCAGAAAAGAGTACTTCAACCTGTATTCTGGCCCTCTTTGCTTTATCAGGAAAGAGCAAACACCTAAATCTGAAGTATGGTGTTAAGTACCAGGGATTGCTCTCTCCTGCTGCTGAGATCAGTGTCTGCTGAGTGAATGCAGATCCGTGGATGAGAGTGCATCAAATGAGAAACATGTTACAAATACTCCGAATAGAAAGATGCTTATCTAGCTAATTTATCTGCACAAACCCATAAGCTTGTGAGGCTTTAATGTCCAGGCACTGATTTTTTTCTGATGTTTGTCTCATCTTGCTTTTCTTAAGTAACTCATAGTGTCTTGGTTTTGCTCAACGAAGTGATCAAGGCACTTCTTAATCTTCCATTTACCCAAAAGATTCTGAAAACCGTTTGCCAGTTAATAAATATTTTTTTTTTTTGCCTTTCTTTGTATCCTTCCAGTATCGGTCTCACCCATATTATGTGTACAGACCTAAATAATTTAATTAATCCTGTAATAATCACATGTATAATGTTTGCTATACATTTACTCTGGGAAAGCAGTTCATGTTGAATTGTTTGTGCTGTCCACCCTGCAGGTTAAATCGTTTATGATTTCTCATTTTCTGGATGGCAGTCCTATTTGGATTAGTTGGTCTCCATTGCTTGTTTCTGAATATAAAAATTTGCATTCAGGCGGGCTAACCTGAGTCATCTTGGAATTGGCCAAGTTTTCTAAACAATTCAGATGTCTCTCTGGAATCACTCTGCCCTACTGAGAGGCAATCATTGTCTTCTCGAAATGTTGTCAGCAGCAATTTTATTCTTATTCCCAAAGCATTGGTGTCGAATAGTTCTTGCAGAACCTGCTTCAGTGATGATTTGCCATTGACAAATTCTGAGATTAGTCATTTTACCAGCTCTTAATTGATTTTATATTTATATTGCTCATTTGAAAAAAAAAAAAAAAAAAAGTCAGACTGCTGGAAATGAATCAAACCCATTAGAAAAGTCTCATATTGATGCGGTTACCAGTATCACAGATCTTGTTATCTCATCAGGAATGTAATCAGGCTGGCTTGACAAGGACCCCTTCCTTATGAGCACGTTGACTGACGTTAATTGTATTCTGACCCTCTGGTTCTTTATTGATTGCATCTAGTAACATTGTTTGCACTATTTTGTATGGAATTGATGCTCAGGCTTCCTAGCTGATAATTACCATCTCATTTCTCTTGTCCCACATGACATCAGTTTTGGACTTAATAGATCCTCTTGCCTGAACTGTGGTAGTCTGATGAGTTTTAGCAACTGTATGAAATCTTTGGAAATGATTACAAAGTTTTACTGGTGCCCAGAAAGATTATCGCTTGTATTGATTGGAACATCGTCTCCTTTAGTTCCAAAACATCCCCTGGAAAACAGGCTGTTGCACGGCCACTATGGCTGTCAGAAACATCGCAACCTCTTTCTGCAAAAGTGGAGATGAGAGTTCTGAGGAACCAGCTTCCAAGAATTCGGGCAGAATGGGAAGGGGAACAGGACACTTCAGTTTCCCTTGTAATAATGGGCTGTAAATGCAAAAGTATATCTGAGGGTCAGAATAGGACACACTGAAAGGAATGGACCTTCCTGTGCTCTCTGTACGGGTGAAAAATGGGCTGGCTGAAAAGCAAAGTCTTGATGAAAAGGAGGGAGTGCTGAGCTCCTACCTAGATATTCCCCATGATTCCATGAAAGGTGGTATCTAGCCTGACTTAGGTTTCTTCTTCTTGCTTCTACACAAGAAATGACTTTCCTTGGGCATTTGCTACGTAATTCTCAAAAGATAAAGCTTGGATATTTGTGTTTGGCTGTCCTGGACTGCTAGAGGTTCACAGCAACCACAGTGTGGACACCCTGTGAGATGCCTGCTGCTGGGCTTTGACCACAGGAGGATGCATATGAGTATTTCCATATTTATACAATCTGACCTCTTTACCGGGGTGATATGCTTACTACAGATCATGTAGCAGGCAGTTGCTTTTGAACAGGACAGTGCAAGTGCATAAATAAATGTAGGTACCTGCCTGAGTCTCTTGCATCCTGTAAGAGATAGAAAGGAGTTTAGCTTCATTTCTGTAAGGAAAAAAATAACCTTTTCACGTAAGACCTTGTACAGGCAGGAACCTGAGTCCCTGTCGTGGTTTGGGCTGTATTGGCCCAATCAGGCGGAATGACAGATGCTCGCTCTCTCCTGCCGCTCTTCGAAGGGGGGCAGAAGAGAGAAAAAGAGAGAGACCTATGAGTTTAGAAGGAACTACACTACTTTAATAAAATAATAATAACAAAAATAATAAAAAGAAAATAATGGAATATATGCAAAGCCGTATCAAGCTCCCTGGATGATGATCACGTCACCTGCAGCCACTGGGGAAGTCCCAGACTGGACTCAGCGACTGACAGGAACGGGATTCCGGATCTGGATTCAGGATCGGCATCAAAGGCAGACACAGAGACAGAGTCCTCCCAGGACGCCGGCCATTGAAGAAAGAGACTGACCCTTTGATCCCTCAGCTTTTCTACTGAGCAGGAGGCAGATGGGATGGAATACCCTGTTGGTCAGGTTTGGGTCACCTGTCCTGTCCGCTCCTCCCCGCAGGGGTGACCCCTCTACGCTTTTCCGCTTCCCACCCTCCAACGGGGCAAACACCAAAGTTGGCTGCCCTTGGGTGTTAGAGCAATAAGGATAAGCAGGAGCCTCTCTGCATCCCATCCCTTGGCATCAACCATAAACATGGGTCTTATCACCCAGTTTCTGCACAATATGCTGTTAATTTCAGCAGTTCGAAGAGGCCTAGCTAAAAAGTAAAGCCACTGAACAGAATTGGTCCTGTTTTACCTCAAACAGGACAGTCCCTTGGCATGGGAGTCTGGCAGGGCAAAGGGAGAAAGAGGGAACGCTTACAGATATCCTGTTATCTAACTACTGTCATGATCCCAAGCACAAATCGGACTGAGGAAAGAAGGAGGAGCGATCCATGGACAAAGTAAAGGCACAGAAGCTCTATTACCACTGGTGGTTTTAGTAAGGAAGTTTTAGAACTTGTTAATCAGTTGCAGATCCCAGATGTCCAAAGTAGTGGTGAACTCCATCTTCCTGTACAAAATTCACTTCTTATCTCCTGTTAACATCTCCTGTTATAGAGAACTGACAGACCAAGGGGTGACCAATGCTTGCTCCATCCAGGACTTGGACAAACTGCCCTAAACTGTGGTTTAATATCAGCCGGGTGCAGAAGGACGTAAGAGCATAGATCAGATGGCGGAATACGCTGCAGGGGCTCGTTAACAACACAGATGCTGGGAATGGGCCATCCTGGGACATGTCCGCTGAATTATTTTTTGCTTAATATAGCGGGAGGGGTTTTGATCTCGGGGACATCTGAGGTGAGGTTTGATGTCAGGAGTGGCATAACCCTGCGAGGATCAGCCACGCGCGAGAGGCAGCATTGCAAAGGGATCAGTAATTGCAGAAATACGCAGTCGTGAATGCTGAGACTGCAATAGCAAGCTTGGTGGAGGTCTACTTCATCTTGTTTTGTTTTGATTCATAAGCTTAACCACTAACTCCGAGTGAATTTCAATGCATTAATAAAGGCTGGGGGCATTTGCAGCCTGGTTTCTTGATGAAATGAAATACATGTGATGGATACACCCAGGGACCTGTTTTGTCTCAGTCCCTAGTACCAGTTCATCCTCTCCTCTTAGCTTCACAGGATCATAGGATCATAAATCCTTTAGGTTGGAAAAGACTTTTAGGGTCACCAAGTCCAACCATAAACCTAACATTTCATTTGAAAAGAGGTTTGAGGCCTTTAATGTCTTGAGTTGTTTTGTGAAATACCTGCCTGAGCAGAGGAGAGCGCTGGTCGGCATTGCAGGGAGGCAGAGCAGGGACGGGGGCTGAAGGCTGTGCAGAAAGCAAGAAGGAGCTTGGAAGATGAAGGTGGTCGATGGGAAATAGATAAGGGGAAATGTTGGATCATACTGGACTGGGGAAATTATGGGATGGCACTGGAGGACTAAAAACCTGAGCTCTGCTACCCAAACTATAGCTCTGGTTGTGTGGGATGATGGCCAGTGAATCTGCTGGGGAACCTGCAAGACACAGTTACACCGTTAACAAATTTACTTGCCCAACTATTCTCTGGGTCCCGGTCTCTGATCTTCCACACGTCATTAATACTAGTTCACTTCCAGGATCTGGTTTTGGGCACAGGATCTGATGGTCCCTACAACACTTTACCAGCCACAGTGCACTGCTGGCAGCTGATGTTTTCCAGGCAGCTGAAATTTCCCTTCTAGTTTTCTTTTTTTTTTCCTTCTCCGGCAGTGCATCCGGGTCAAACTGGAAATTGCTCGTTAGCATAAATAGTCTCAAGTCAGAAGTCTCCGTTTCTCTGCTCCGTCGCACGCTGTGGTGAGGGCATCCATCCCCACACACACGGTGCCTTGCGCAAACAGCCTGTGCTGGTTCCTTAGGCACCTGCAGCACGCCCAGGCAGTGAGGAGAACCCCCGCTCACCGATCACACTCATCGCTCACTGCACACCGATATGCTGCTCACAGCGTAGATGCAGATGCCTGAATGCCACCCACAGAAACGCGTGAGCAAAATCCACCTGCCGCCGGCTGCATGCGTGGAGGCAGGGGGCTTGGTGGGCACAGCCATCCACGCGGCTGCTGCTCGTCACCCACGCACGTGGATGTTGTGCTTTGGGCTGGGCTGGGCACTAAAACAAACGGCAGATGCTCTCTTTTACTTCTCTCCCCTTCAGAGAAGGGAGAACATCTCCCTTCAGGGAGAAAAGGCTGAGAGAGAAAAGAGAATGAGGAGTTTAAAAAAGAAACTAAACTACTTTAAATATTAATAAAACCATAAAAAGGAAATAATGAAATATATACAATATACGCAAAACCAGTATCGAGCTCCCAGGATGACAATCACGTCACTGGCAGGCACTGGTAATGTCCCAGACTGGACTCAGCGACTGACAGGAATGGGATTCTGGATCTGGATTCAGGAGCGGACGGATCGGCATCAAAGGCAGACGAACAGACAGAGTCCTCCCAGGACGCCGGCCATTGAAGAAAGAGACTGACCCTTTGATCCCTCAGCTTTTCTACTAAGCAGGAGGCAGATGGGATGGAATACCCTGTTGGTCAGGTTTGGGTCCCCTGTCCTGTCCGCTCCTCCCCGCAGGGGTGACCCCTCTACGCTTTTCCGCTTCCCACCCTCCAACGGGGCAAATACCAAAGTTGGCTGCCCTTGGGTGTTAGAGAAATAAGGATAAGCAGGAGCCTCTCTGCATCCCATCCCTTGGCACAAATTAGAAACAATCAGGTCTTATCACTCTGGAAGCAGATACTGTCAGAAAAATGTGCCATTAATTTCAGAGAGTTCAGCTAGTTAGAAGAGGCTTAGCTGCAAAGTAAAATTGCTGAAAAGAAAATTGGTTCTGTTTTACCTCAAACCAGGACACACGCACCACAGTCTCTACACACAAGGTGCGTGTGCAGGCTCGTGCCTCCCCCTCACAGGCTGGAACAAGTCATCCTGGCTTACTGCACTCACACGTACACAGACGCTCGGTGCTTGCAGCATGCCCACCGCCTCTCGTGCACAGAAATATCCCTCTTTCCTCAAAACAGCCACATCTTTCCTTAAAACCACACGCGCTGGACTTAGACGTGCACCAATGCACGTCTCTGGGCACTCTCATTTTCTGTGCGTGAGTGTATGCACACACAGAGTTTATCACGTGCACAGACATAGGGCTTGCTGTATCCATGCAGCTCCTTGAATATATACAGGAAACCACCACTTTACATGGACAGGGAACTGCTGGAGAAAGGACAGCAGAGGGCTACAAAGATGATCAGGGGACTGGAACATCTTCCTCATGAGGAAAGGCTGAGGGACTTGGGTCTTTTTAGTCTGGAGAAGAGAAGACTGAGGGGGGATCTCATCAATGCTTCCAAATACTTCAAGGGAGGGTGCCAGGAGGATGGCACTGGTGTCTTTTGGCAGTGGTGCCCAGTGATAGGACAAGAGGTAATGGGCACAAATTTGAACGTAGGAAGTTCCACTTGAACCTGAGGAGGAACTTCTTTGCTTTGAGGGTGGCAGAGCACTGGCAGAGACTGCCCAGAGAGGTGATGGAGTCACCGACTCTGGAGACATTCCAAACCCACCTGGATGCCGTCCTGTGCAATCTGCTGTGGGTAACCCTGCTCTGGCAGGGGGGTTAGACTAGATGATCCCCAGAGGTCCCTTCCAACAGCTGTGATTCTGTGATTCTGTGATACATCCTTATGTTTTCAGTGGTTTGTTTATCCCCAAAGCTTATTTTACTTTTTATCTGCAATATAGTTTAAATATAGGTATTACAGCAATCTTTGAAGTAGCATTAGCTCTTCCCACAAACCTTGCCTGGTTTTATGTGCAGAAGAACACAAACAGCACACATGCAGATCCCCCGAAATATGCTCTCTAGGCATCCACACACAATGCTGCACACATCCCGATGCATGCGTAGGCGCATATGTGAGGAGAAATCAATTTTCTGGCGGTTTCCTGTAGTACCTCTCACCCCCTCAGCTTAATTAAACAAGAAAAATCCATGCTTCACGTCTCATCCATCAGCCTAAACATGGAGACACTGAACTGTCACTCCCCACGCCTCCGTCCTGTGGGTCAGAGAGGGCTGGAGGGATAAAGTGCTCTGCAGTGACCTCATCATTTGGAGACACGTGATCCCTCTGCACTTCGTTGAACGATATTGCCTGTTTCTCTCTAGATCTGTATAATTCTCTTCCTTTTTCTCTGGACTTATATTGGCTTCTCTCTGTGTTTCTTAAACTGTTTTTTCCTCTCTCACATTTTAGGTACAGATACAGGTTGCTTGTCATCTGACCTGCTGCATCCCTTCTTGGTCTCCAGCATCCTTAACATATGTTAATATCAAGGATGTCAGGAAGTGTGGAAAGGTCGGGCAACCTTCTTCTTGCCGTAGTGTTCCCATCAATTTTCTGACTTCGGAGGCTCAAAAGCAACAACAACAAAAGACCTTTTCAACTGCTGCTACAACAAAAGCATGGAAATCTCTTTTTCTGCTGGCTTACAAAGCAGGGGAGGGAGGGGGCAGCCCAGCAGGCAGTGGGGGAGAAAGAGGGTCTTCCAGGGGCAAAGCACCATGATTCAGGAGAGCTAATCACCTCTCCTTGGTGAGCGTTGAGTTCTGTGAGCATGCTCAAATCCAGACTTGTCCGGAGGAGTGCTGAGCACAGCATATGGTTCAACACTCACCCAAGTCCCCGTCTATGGTGTACCTAAGGTCTGTCCATGGTCTGGTGGGGAGAACTCCATCCCCACCTCCAAGGCACATGTCCCTTACTTGTCTCTTCCTATGCAATTGGCTGTCTCCAGGCAGGTAAATAAAATTAGCCAGAACTTCTTGTCTGCCTTGAAGACAAGTGAGACATCATTGCTCCATCCACATGACTAACCTCCTTACCCTCCCCACTTGGGTTACAAGGTGGCTTTTCCCATTCTGCTTATTTCCTGGACCACGATTGCCCACAATCAGGTGTTGCCTGCAGAAGTGCTTGTGAGTACAGGCCAGGAGTGTGTGAAGGAGCAAGCAGACGTTTTATCAGCGAAGCTGATTGCAGGACAGAACATGAGGCTTTTATCTACGCATTTTGGTGTGCTAGAAAGGAATGAGCCTTTCAATGGGCAGCCAGTCAATAATATGGATAGAAAACATGTGAGTCACAACACTCAGAGGTGTACGCTCATTTCAAGCCTGCCTTTCATCTTTCAGGAGAGGATCAGATAGGACAGACCAGTTAGGTGACCACAGACCCAGTAGCAGTGCATGGGATAGATAACATGCAGGGTGCTGGGGTGACTTGGCATAAAGCATGTTGGAGAATATGTCACCAAGCAGCAGCTGGAGGACAAGGTTGGTAGTGGGGTCCATTAGGTATACACCTTCCCTTCCCTCCTCTGCCACTGACACATCCTGAGGTGTTGGTGTCCCCAGATCCCATGCAAGAGGGATGCTGGCCAGGTGCCATGCTATGCTGGAGGTGGCTGTGACAGGTTTGACAATAAGGGCAGGAAGAATGCATGGTTGATGATACGGTGTATGGAAAGCTTGTCACATCTACCTTAGTTTGGACATGAATCATCTTTTAAGCCATGACAGTCTAATGCTCACGGGTCATTCTTTTGCTGACCACCAGAGCTGGCTAAAGGCGTTTTGACCTCCTGGCTGGCTTCTCTGCTGACAAATTTCTCTCTGCGCTCACTCTGAATGTCACCAAGTGATAACACATGCCAGTCCTTAGCGATCAAGAACAATCCAGCAGAGCCTGGGTATGGTGGGAGAAGGAGGGAGGGACTGGTTACACCTTACCTAGACAGCCCCAGCAAGAGAAAATTTGCATCATTTGTACCGAAACACATCATACAATAACAAGGGAAAAGCCAAACAAGCAGGCAGCCTAAGGCCAAAATGTGCAATCAGATGGGAAGACAATGTAGCAGGGAATGAGAGAGAGGAGGAGTGAAGGATCAGAGTCATTTTTTGAGAGATATGGAAAAGCAAGAGAAGGATTGTAAAGAAACTTTATCTCGTTCCTGCCTGTTCTCCCACTGCCGTCGGGATTATGCAAATTAATCATTCAAGTAGATTTCCCTGGTAATTAAAAACTCTGTTCTTTTTAATTAAACTTTCCCTCCAGACTGAGAGTTTTTTTGTTTTTCGTTCCCCCTCGAGAAACTAATCTTTACAAGGCTTTTTTTTCTCTTCCCCTCCTCTCTTCTCTTCTTCTTTTTTCTTTCTCTTCTCCTTCAAAATTGTTAAGGCCCATCACGAACAGACTTGAACACAGAGTTAAATGAAAACTTGATGGAGAAGGCAGGAGGGAAACACTTCGAATCTAGGTGGAGGTAGGAAGTGGGAGTCGGACTTCAGAGCGTAGGAACTAGTTTAAGGGCTTGTGCACAGGAGGAAAAAGAAAATACGAGAGGAAAACCAAAGAAAGGGAGGATGGAAAAAAATTACAAGTTTGAGTGCTTCTAGCTCTTGAGATCTGGCTGGTAGGATGTTTGCAAGCAGATATAATTAACAGCATAACTGTAATGAACTCAAGGTGTTTGAATAGTCAACTGTGGGTCACGAGAAATCGGTAGGGTTAAACTATATAAACAATTTCTGCATATCATTTCTTCATAGTCTTTTTTAGATGCATGTATTCCTAGCAGATGATGGACACAAGGTCTGCATCAGATAGACTCGAGTTTAATGCTGATGCTTGTTCTCCTTTATCAATGCTCTTAGGATTAGGGGTGGAGTTTCAATGCAGGACATGGGTGCCTGCGTTGTTGTCACTATCACTGCTATGTCCCATCCCTCTTGAGCGACTTTTTCTCCTTCCCTTCTCTGGAGTGGACCCCTCGGAAGCTGGAAGGGTGGAGAAAGAGAACAGATGAAGAAAAGCAAAAACACCCAGTGCTTCCACTTTGCTGGATTCTAGGAATTTGCCAAATAGTTGCCAAAGGAAGAGTGATTGCCCACCTGAGCCCTGCTGGCCCCGGAAGGTTCAGAACAGGCTTCCTGCTCAGTGTCAATCCCTGCTTGAAGAGCAGATCGCAACTGTTGACCCACCTTTTTTCTCTCGCCTGGTTTCAGTACCCTGAGTGTCTATAGAAACTCAGAGAGGAACTTCTGTGGCCCTATCAACAGAGGCCTTCAGCAGGTAGCCATTTCTTCAGCTTGGTACCAAAGCTGGCCATACTCTGCAATTTCCAGGGAAGAGATCCACCCTAGGCAATCTCAGCCCCTTCCCCACACCTGTTCCCAGAATTATTGATGGGTGAGATCTGACTCCACACCAGGCTGAGATCATTGTGCAGGGAACAAATTCAGACTTTGTAAAAAAATCCTTATTTATATTTGCTACCAGGAGTCATCTGAGCCATTCAAGCCCCATGTGGATCTGATGGATTATGCAAGCCTTGATAAAACTTGTCAAGACCCTGGTCCTACGAAGACAGCTTACTTTGCAGCCTATGGTGCTGAAATTCAGAACCAGGTTTTGCCACAGGCTCCTTATACCTCTGTAAGCACTTTAGAATCATAGAATCATAGAATCACCGAGGTTGGAAGAGACCATTAAGATCATTGAGTCCAACCATAAACTTAACGCTGCCAAAACCACCACTAAACCAGGTCTATAAGCACCATGTCTACCTGTCTTTTAAATAACTTCAGGGTTGGCAACTCCACCACTTCCCTGGGCAGCCTGTTCCAATGTTTGACAACCCTTTCGGTGAAGAAATTTTTCCTAATTCCCAATCTAAACCTCCCCTGGCACAACTTGAGGCCATTTCCTCTTGTCCTATTGGTACTTGGGAGAAGAGATTGACCTCCACCTCACTACAACCTCCTTTCAGGTAGTTGTAGAGAGCGATAAGGTCTCCCCTCAGCCTCCTTTTCTCCAGGCTAAACAACCCCAGTTCCCTCAGCCGCTCCTCAGAATACTTGTTTTCCAGACCCCTCACCAGCTTCGTTGCCCTTCTCTGGACACGCCCCAGCACCTCAATGTCTTTCTTGGAGTGAGGGGCCCAAAACTGTACACAGTATTCAAGGTGGGGCCTCACCAGTGCCGAGTACAGGGGGATGTAGGGGAGGTGGGAGGCGGGAAAGGGAGTCAATTAGTTTGGATGTCCTCATTTGAGCAAGTCAAACCATGCAGTCAATGAAGAAGAATTCAATAGTCAGGGGTATTCAGGGCTTGGCATATCTCAGGCTGAACTAGATTCCTGCCTTCAGTAGGCGGATCACATGCTAAATTTCATTGACACTTGCTAGCAAATCCTTAGCTTCTAAGAAGACAGCTGGTTCTGGTGGAGACATGGACTTTGTAGACTCTTGATCTGAGGTGAGATAAGTGCAGTCCTTAATCAGATCAGGTGGGCTCTTTACATTTCTATGCATGGAGAAATAAATGTACCTACAGAAGGAAGGAAGAGTTACCCTCCAGCCTCAGGATCTGGAGATGCCTGCTCCTCCCTTCCCATCACAGAGAGACTAGATGATAGATTTGCCTGGACTTCTGGGTTCATTTTTTTTTCAGCTGAGAAAAAGAGATGAATTCCACCTGAAAGCAAACTTCCCAGCATGCTTCATCTTGCTATGGATTGCTGATTGTCCCCATGGCTGCAAAATAGCATCCAGGGAGTTGGGTAAATACACTCCGGACTAACGTAGCCTGAACCCCGTACTGCCACAAGTCAGCTTGGTGTATAATTGCTCTCCACACAAGTTACTGAAGCACAGGTGACCTCCATGAATCTCTCTGCACCCCTGGTAAGCGGCACATAGGGTGCATTGGGGTCCTGGATGGGTGCTGACTCAAGGAAAGACCCCAAACAAGGTAAAACCTTCTTGCTAATGTACTGAGCTCTGCTCTCTTCTCGGAAATTATAGCCTCTCACCAGTGCAGAAGGAAGATCTATTGGTGACTAACCACAGCCAAGTACCCCTTAAGGAAAATACAGTGCTTCCATCTACCGCCTCTTTAAATCTGCATCCTCTCATCCTCTTCCTATCACAGGGAGGTATTTTTAGCCTTGACGCTTTATCTTCACAACACAAAGGCTCCTGTTTTTAAGTGCTGCACATTCTTCAAAGTTTTGGGTTTTTTTTGGTAAGGAATTTTCTTTTTTTCTTTTTTTTT
>VFFE01009149.1:101911-121121 GCA_008921705.1 Burhinus oedicnemus | reverse complement strand
TGGTTTTCTTACCAAGTAATTAATAACTGAACAATATAAATGAAAGACAGGAAGAGTTCATTTGAGTCAGTCTGCCTCCCTGCTTATAAACACAGCAGAGAAGTTAATAGCAATGTCACAGTGCAGTAGGAAAAACATTGAGAAATATTAAGCTGACTCTATGCTGAGCAAATCAATCTAAGTCAAAATAATAAAGTGAAACCTCATGATAATATGGTACTGTTTAAGGGGTTTGTAGCTCTGATTCTGTATTACTACAAACAGTTCTAGATTACTTGTGGAAAGTCTGAATTTTCCTTTTTTTCCTTTTCCTTTTCCTTTTCCTTTTCCTTTTCCTTTTCCTTTTCCTTTTCCTTTTCCTTTCCCTTTCCCTTTCCCTTTCCCTTTCCCTTTCCCTTTCCCTTTCCCTTTCCCTTTCCCTGTCTTCCTGTCCCAGCAGCAGCTTAGAGGGGAATTGACCACAGGTCTTTTTCTCTCTTGTTTTCTCTGGAAGTAAAGGATTTCACTAGAATTAATGGTCATTCATAAACCTTTCTTCAGCGATAGCCAGGAGAGGATGACAACTGCTTCAGCACAGACTGAGGCCACGGCCATGCTATACAGTCAGATGTTTCAAACCGGTATATAAACCTTGCTAAGTTTTTGGCTGAATTCAGATTTTAGTTAGAATTACTGGGAAGGAACAGATTCAGGGAAAGGGGATCCAGCTATTTCCTACCTGTGCCTGGCCCTCCGTTTTATTTGGACAGCATTGCATTAGTTCTGCTGAAATCACGGGCTGAATTCAGCAGCTACTTTAAATCTGGGTTTCTCTGGGCCTCGTTTTTTTGAGAGGCCTCTCTCTAGGCCTCTCATTTTTCTCCCCAGAAAAGGCGTTTGTACTTGTCTCTGTAGAAGAGTGAGGGTTTCTGTGCTGCAAATGTGTTTTTCTTGGCATCGAGTCCGATACTCATAACGCAGAGCTGGACTCTTCTCCTTGAGTTCAAAGAGTCACTGCTTGAACGATAGCTGCTGTTGGCTCTGATATTATGTGCCCCAGATGTAAGAGAAGGATAAAAACACAGTGGGGCTGGATGAATCACTGGCTTTTATCGAGAAAGCCATCAGAAGAGAGGTGGAAGGTACCCTGCTTTGCTGCAGGCAGCAAGGCTTTGCTCGTTGCATATCGTCTGACTTGAACTAATGAATGAAACAGCCAGAAGTTAATTAACTCACAACCAAAAGCCCTGCCATGACTTGTCCTTGCAGTGAATTGGACTTTGGCTGTCTCAGGGCTGTTCCGAAAGGCCATGCAATTTTGTCAGAGAAAAACGAGCACACATTCACATCGCGGAATAATTGAGATGGCAGTCGGTAAAGCCGGTCCGTGGGGCTATTACATGTCTGACCATGTTCGTACAGGAAAGGATCCTCCCAGCTAAATCCCTCGGACTCCATTCCCATCTGTGTCCTGCCAATCAGTGGGGCGGTCTCTACCCAAAACAGATGCTGCTGGGCACTGGGGTGCCTGTCCTCCGCAGAACTAGTGACAGTGCTGTCCTAGAAAGCTAATATATCAGTAGTGTCTCCTCTAACAGGAGGGAGAACAACTTGGAGAGGAATTTGGTCTGTGCTGTCAAAAGCAGGATGCAGTATCAGCAAAGCACAGATGATGGCAGCAAAGTATAAAACCAAGACAGCCGGGAAAATATCAATTATATTTAATAAGGAGCAAAGAAACTTTTAAATAAGTTTCTGGGAAGCTGAACTTCGGGATCTCTGTTGATTGGAAACAAAATGTTATCGATACACGTTCCTGTAGGACAGCAACATTCTCTTTCATTACAACAGCATCTGCTAGAAAAATATTTGCTTAAACAGTGGCTCACCGCGGATATAGCAGACAGAGGTGTAATTGTTCCCATGCTAATTAATACAGGTACAATATGGTCCCTGTGGAACTCCTTGCCATTTCTGTTGTTAGAAACCTGTGACTTTCAAAACCAGCTTTCTTTCAGAGGAGTTACAGCTTTGGCAATACATCTGAGATCACTGTGAATGCATTTATTCCTGGACAATGAAGTGCATCGGTGTGATTTCTTGCCTGGGTGACTTTCCCCGAGTTCCCCTGCACCGGCAGTTCATTTTAAATTGGGGTTACTCCTTGCGCAGAAGGCAGGTGTGTAACTCCGCAGGTATTTGTGTGCTTGCTCAAGCACCTGAGCAGTAAGCCTGGCGAAGATGCCCATGGTTCTTTACACAGAGAAGTTTTCTTCTTCTACATCCACTGAGAGGCAGTCTGACATATCTCCTTTGCATCACTTAGAAGAGCTATTGAAGGACCACACTGCTGCCCTATCCATCACAGGTCTTCTTGACTGATACACTTGGCCGGTTACAGAATTTTTGTCTGTGCTAGCTATGGTTTAGTGTCCCACATTCCCAGGGCTGGCACTTGGCAGGTGGGTAGAGTACTTCCCATCCCCTCTAGGACCCTATCACCCCTTTTTCACTTGTGGAGCGGCGAATTAAGCAGCCTCTGGATGGATCTCCTATTCAGCTGCCTTCATGGTAGGGTGTAGAGAGATCTCTTGCTTCTTTGCAGAGGGACTTAAATTAATTCCGTTCCTCCACTTGCACAGCCCGGCCATGGGGACCGGTTTCCAGACATGCACAGTCTTTTAGAGCAGTCTAGTCCTTGGTGGAAATGTAGTCCTGTGGTTCAGTAGCCAGCACCAGCTTCCCCAGTTCCACTAACAAATGTAATAAGCAGCCCTGGAGCTGTCAAGTCACTTTGCATCTAGATGATGTGGGATCATCCGAAAGCTTGCTCACTGCCTGGCAACCGTAATAGGTGTTAAGAGCTGCAGCGAAAGGGCTGCTTAACTTGACAACTAACAACATACCCTGGCCTTTCTGTGTCTGTCACTGTCTGAATAATACATTTTGTCAAGGGTGTGATTTTTTAACGAGTCCCTTGTATCACCTGTTTGGAGGCAAAACCAGAGGAAAGGCAGGGAGCCAGTGAAACTCCTGCTAGAACAGGGACTGAGACAGCCTTGATTTTGCCAAGGCAGGAGAAGATCTGAATGTCTCCAGGAAAAAGAGGGTGAAGAGGTCAGTAAAAGCCTTTGGCAAAACATGGGAGTTGCATTTATATGGCATGGACAGTAAAAGGCACCGGCTGATTCCAGGGGATGAGCAAATGCCTCCACATTTCAGAAGAACAGATGAGTCTCATCAGTGACTGTGGTACAGGTCAGAGTGAGATGGTGGAACTGGCGGTGGGATCCTCAGTCCACCCTGTCCTCCCACATGTGATTGCTCATGGACTAGCTCAGCTCTGAGCTGACAAGTTCATAGGCTACTGCAGAGCAGCTACGGGCTGCTCCACAGACTTCAGGGACGGCCACAAAGCAGTCCAAGGTCAATGGCTCAACTTGACAGGGCTGATTCCACAATGACACAAGTGCATGGCTCTTATCTTTGTTGACACCAAACGATGAAATCCAGCTGAAGTCCACTCTTAGACCTCACTGTTAGGTGAAGGTAGCTCTGCATTTCAGGCTGGTCTTGGATACTTCATTTATTTCAAGCCAACAGGTGAAGACTGAGTCAAAGCAACTTTCCAACAGCCCTGTGGGCTCCTCATGGAGGAGAAAACCAGAGTGCCTGATGACACAATCGCACACAGGTGGAAACTGTGCCAGCTGTCCAGCATGTTCTCAGTAAATGGGTGAAGTGTGGAACACACTGGGTTGACTCTCACTCCACGAATCTCTGGGCTGGTACAGAACACGTACAACTTCTCTGTCTCCATCCGCTATCTGGAAAGCAATGATACTAACACTCCTCAGTCGTGTTTAGGTTGCAGGTTTTTTCTTCCTGACAGCTTCTTGCTTCAATCCTAGCTGAAGCTCGTGGGTTCCTCTGTCATACAAATACTTGTCAAGAAGTGTTAGTTCAAGGTGGAGCTGTGTTTCTGATTTGAAGTTTGCATGGAAGCACAAGCAATGGTTAAAGCTGAGGACTCTAAAAATACTGCATGCGTACGTTCAGCATTGCTAATGCTCCTCAGCTATTAAGGAATCGCTCTATCTGCGCAAAGCCCCCTGATTTCCATATTACTAGAGAAGGAGATAAGTGAAGTACATCTGAAGAGATTTTATCCGAGCCCTTAGAAGAAGATAGGAAAAAAGGCTCAACCCTTTCTCATTTTCATGATGCTGAGCAGGCTGATCTGTGGCAGAGGTGTAAGGAAACCACACTTGCTACAAAGACAGCTTTCTGCTTGGGAAGATGGCCTTTGCCCCAGAGGTCTTACTTACAGGAGCAATACTTACCTCTTCTCGCTTTTGGGAGTTACTTCTGGGGGAAAAAAAGAGTGTTGGGATCTTTCAACTGGAAGCGATCCATCTCTTCTTAATTTAGGGAGCCACAGTGTGACTGCTTCCAGCTGAGCTGGCTGGGGTTGCAGGTTGGGAGGAGGACATGCTGTTTGAGTTGGACTTCTGTGTGCGTAGAGGAGAAATCAGCGTTGTGAGAGAACGGGGAGCTATAGATGAGACTGGTGCAATGCAAAAAGAGCTCAGGCCTGTTGAGTTCAGGTACAAACCCATATGACCAACTTCCATATCTTCTTCACCAAAGCCAAGCTGGTTCTCACAGCATCAGGACCTCTTTTCTACCTTGAAACCCAAAATGCCAGGTGCAGCTCATCTGTAGATCCAGCATTGGAATCCTGGGGAGGGAGAGGACCTACAGTGCCACACGCAGTTGGGTCATGGTGGCAGGCTCTCCTCCTCTTGCACAGACTAGAACTGCAGTCCTTTCTCTGTCACATGTCCTACCACATGCCACTCTCACAAGTCACCGTGGAAGATATTTTCATGGTTTGAGCGGTGGGAAAGCACAAAACTAGACTTGTTGATGCTGATGTGCATTTATTTTTACCATCTGAGGTGGATATACCCCATTATAAGAGATGGAGACACCATCTGCCACACTGGAAGTGTATTTGTTGATTGATATTTAGAGCCCAGTATCATTAGAAGAAGTTCAACTCTGAACAGATCTTAAATGTCTCAGCAAATACAGCAGAAATTTCTGAGGCATCTTGTCCCTACGTTTGCTGTGGCCAGAAATCACTCATGGATATTCAAATCACTCAAAACACTTCTTTCGTTATTTTTCACAAAAAGCCTGAGCTGAGAAACCAATATATTACAGGGATCTGATGGATTGCTGAGTGTTTATGGAATGTCACCCAAAATAACTCATAGCAAACAGGTATTTGCCTGTTTGTGTGATGCAGTAGAAATTACTTACACATTATGGCACTGCTATAGGATACAAATGACAATCATTTAAAACAAATAAAAGCTTTAAATCAGTTAACACACTTTCTTTTACTTCTTCACATTATTTTTTTTTTAAAGGGCAAACTACTTAAAACAACCAAACTGGATTGTTTATTCATTATTTCTGAGGTTGAGGAATCATTTTTCAAGGGGATGTGAAGGAAATCTGTTCCTGGACTAGCATTAGGTGAGGCGGACACACGTGCCTCTCTCCTGTGGTAGAAGCTGTAGGTTTCATCTCTAAACCTGAAATTGCAACTTGATGGCTTTAAGGCACAAATTTGTTTAAAGACTGGCCGTGGAAGAGATTCTTTTAGTTTTAAGTATGCAGAGCTTTCCTTCAGCATTTCCATAAATTTACACACACACAGGAGGGAAAAAAAAAAATAATGAAAAAACTGAATAGTTTGGAGGGAACATTTGGGGATTTTGCTCAGATTTTGCGATTCTAGAAACATCAAGTGATATGAAAGGAGAAGCTTGGGAAAGACAAATTTCATGGAAGATGAGGTGAAGTTGGGAATTTGATTTTCAAAGATGTGCTCTTGGAATTGCCAAACCTGTCGAAAAAGGTGCGTTGGACCAGAAACAAGGTCTGGTCAGAGCAGGAAAGGATTTCTCCTTACAGCTTTGCTCACCTCCAAATCATCCTGCCTGGTTTTTTCCCATCCATCCTAACAGGCATCCTTAAAGTCAAAGTCTCTTTACATTTCCCTGTCTCTGGGAAGGAGTTACCAAGGCAGCTACGTGGACATAAGGAAGATTTGCTAAGACCAGGCTCATCTTTGTGGGTTTTGTTTGCATTGCACCGAGCCCATAGGTGGATCTAACAGGTGTTTTTATAACCCGAAATACTGCAAAAGGCATAATGGTAAGGTAATTATTAAGTGCAAAGGCAGATTTAATCTCCAGCCTCTTGCTTTATTTAGTAATAATGTGTTCTGGTTTGAGCGACACAGGACTAATTTCTTTTCTAATGCTTGGGAAAATTGTACTTTTGCAGAACTCTGGTGACTGAATTTGTGAAAATATTTACTTTATAGCCAGCTATGGTGGGTGGGTGTCAAGGTCTCAGTGTTTTCAGGCTAGCGAGGTGCAGGGATGAGGAGGAGCGAGACCCGGGCACTTGACCCAAGCTGGCCAGCAGGATTATTTCATACCATGAACATCACATTCAATATAAATTAGAAAGTTTGCTGAGGAGGAAGGCTCTCCCTTGATGGTGGCGATCCAGAGAACTCCTTGCCCCAGTGCTGGACCCCTGAGCCCTTCCCTTCCTCCTGAAGCCGTAGCACTCGCAGTGTCCGACATTCAGTGTCCCCTGCTGGGAGTGCACAGCTTCCTACTGATATAGTTGGCTGAGTATAATCCTTATATATCTTTAGATTGGTATTGGGATCATTATTGGTTCTTTAGTGTTATTACTGTTAATTATTTAGTCTTATTCTATTAAATCTGTTTATATTTCAACCCCTGGGTTTCCTGGTTTTCTTCCTGATTCCCCCTTCCTGGGTGGGGAGGGGTCATCGGGTAATAGGATAATTGTCTAAAGGACAATAAATTGTTGTGGATTTCTCAAACCATAACGTAATGATATTTAACTTAACTTATACATAAATTCTCTCTAAACTGGGGTCGTTAAAAATATAGAAAAATAATCTCTACAAATCTCCTCCTTTTAAGCCACTGTGTTTGAGTCACAAGGTAGTTCATTTTTAGATCGCCCGGGTTCTTAGCCTGGAGTGTTTCTGGCTCCTCACAAAACCAGAGTTTACCGCATCTGTGAAATGATAATTTTGCACACCCAGAGAGGTGCTATGATGAGTATCAGAGCACTGTTCTTTTACACGGTGCCAGCAACAGATGGGATCTCCTAGTAAAAGACTAAAAACCTGTATGATCTGCCTAGATGTTAAGCTGTTATCACCATGTTCTGCAGAAATGGCTTCGCTACTTTGGCAGGACGATTGCTTCTGTTGGAATAGTGTGATTAAACTATTCCAGGAGTGGACCAGGAGGTGGTAGGCACTGCATCTCCCACCACGTTACAGTGCAGGTGCGAGATGAGAGAGAAGAGATGGCAACAGGAAAAAAGTGGAAGGACACACGGAGACAATAGGGGGTCCCAGATAAGGCTCCCTTGAACATCAGTGGTCACTGCATGAGGTTTCATTTGTTTCATCTTTAGGAATTTGGGTTTGAAAGTAATACGGAGATAAGCTGACATTGATAACCTCAACAACAGGTCGACTTCTTGCACATGGAGGTAATTAGAAAGTGAATTGCCAATCTTGTGGAAACTCCTGATATCTGTTTTCAGCCCTAACTGAGGAAGGATATGGGATTATGAAAGCTTTTATTTGGAACAAGATTATTCTCAGGCTGGAGCTAATTGAGTTGGAAGGGCCAGGACACCTACACGGGCGTTTTAAAAGAAAAACAAAAAAAAAAAAAGCAGTTTTAGATATTCTCAGATTGAAATGTCTGATTTTAAATCTCTGTAGATCCAGGATGAAACATTTCTGTTTTAAGTGGAAATGAAACTGAGTGTCAGACTGAGTTATCTCAGAGAAATTTTATTTTCAAGACCCATTGCCTCTGATTTACCTTGTACTCTACCCAGTTACTACTACCTGTGATGGTCTCTCCCTGGGTCGCTGCTGTCTCCCCTGACAACCGTGGGTCCACGTATGAGCTTTTAAAAAGTCAAGTGGAGCAGAAGTGAGCACATCTGGGGCTTGTTACAGAGATATTCCCTCTCCTGGTGTGTCTGGTCGGTCCAGTTCAATTCATTGCGAGTTTTCTTCTCAGGCCTTTTCTGTTCAGACTTGTCCATCAAAATCCATGTTAATAATGGGGTTCATTTTGCGAAACCTGTGTAGCTGTGTGTTCAGGACACCTGAGAGAGTACAGGGCCCATTCCAGCTCCCATTGCTGGCAGATTTCACAAGCCAGCTATGAAAACTACTCTTCATCTTCCATCCCTTCCCGCTATGTTAGGGTCTATGGAGCCATCCCAAGGGGACCCCTCTTGACAGACCTAATGGTTAGGGAGAGACCAAAAGCAATTTGTCAAATTCTCTGACATCAAAGCGCTGAGATATCAAAGGGACAAAAGTACCTGCAGACATAAAGACAACTTCTGAAGAGGTCTCCAGGAGCTATATATTTATCTTTGTCCCTTTGCTTCACTTGGTAACAAAGAAAATCTATATGAATTGTGAACCTGTTAACCCAGAGCTGTTCTCCAGAATGTTAATACAGGAGATTACCAAGCTCTTCGAAGAAGACATGAGACTCTTTGTCTGGATGGTGAGATAATCCCAAGCATGCACTCTCTGGAAATGCAGGAGGCAGGCAAGTCTGGCTGGTGGCGTGATCTGTGTCCCACCACATCTGCAAGTCATGAATGAGCATAAGAATATGGATAAGAATATCTGTACAGGATCTGTATAAAGTTCCTCTAAACTCATATCCGATATCCCCAAGAGTTAAGACCATGTGCACAGGAAAAACTATAACAACAGGGTGAGTATGAAGTGATATATTCCCCTAGAGTACTTTTTCCGTGTGGTCCAGAGTCTTCTGACACAGACGTGGGATTTTTGCCTTTTATAGTCCTGTATTTCTAACACCTCCCTTCCTCCCCCAGGTATTTATCCAATTAGTTTTTAAACACTTTAAGTGTATGCAATATCCCGTAGCAAGAATTTCACAGTTTCACTGTGCGCTCTATGAAGAAATGGATAACTTGTGCCAGGGGCAAAGTCTTTGCGTAATAAATCTGGATGTAATTTTTAGGTCACAGGGGTCACCTACGCTTTCTGATATAAAGGGAGTATGAGCAGTGCTTGGATACTCCTCCTTATTTATTCCTGCTTTTATGTCAGAGCCTGGATGCTTAACCACGGATCAAAGCTCTGTTGCGCTAAGCACTGTGCAAACACAAAAGGTTTCTCCTGTAACAGAACAACACTCCAGCGTGTCTACAGGGCTTCTCGCCGGCACTGCTCCAATGGCTGTACAAAGGAGCTTTACAGTAAAGGAGGTTTTGCAGAAAATGGGGGAATCATCTGCTCAAGGTCACCCAACAGAGTCAGGGATAAACCTGGGGAGTTTCCTCTCCACCACCCTTCCCTATCCCCACAAAGGCACAACAGATATTCTGAATAACCCCTTCCCAACAAGGAAGCCTCAAGGCTGGAAGCCCTCCAGTCTCACCTTGTCCCAGCAGTTCTTGCGCTCTCAGACACTTCAGCATTTCCCAGAGCATGCAGTCGCTCAGTCTGAGATGGGTTATTAATATTGACATCCCAATTAATAAATAAAACCCAGCAATAAATAATAAATGAAAAAAAATATCAAGAAGCAATTATTATTTCTTTATCTGCATTAAATCAGATACTTGGAATTGAAGAGGCACACATGCACACATATTATTACCATATGTTAAAACCAACCAGCACTAGAAGAGGTCTACAAGGGAACCAAGGAAAAATGCTATTTTATACGAATATGGCAAGTTTTTGCAGATCAGCCTCAGGGACAGAGAACAGTCCCTGCACTGATTTATTTAGCTGTACAGCCATAGACTATTTGAAAAAATAGGTGATGGCAAATTGTTGGACTTACCTGGAAAATATTATTGCAAGTTATTTACTTACAATTGTGTGAGTTCCTACTTCCCTGAAATGTCTTTATATCTTGCTCAAAACCACAGAAAAATTAAATAACTGAAGTGAGCAGCTGATGCTTCATTCAGGAATTATCCTTGTTGATGATTGTCGACCTGTCTAAAGACCAGTCTTCCTGGGGTGGTTTTGAGATCAACGACTGTCTCTTGCATTCACACTGTCTGTCAGTAGGCAGAAAAATGCATCACACCACTAACAGTCTTTGTCCCTGATTTTTTTCTCCTTATCCTTTAGGCTCTCGCAAAGCATAATCTCAATATTAGGGCTGCATTTGTGTTGTTGAACCTAATAGGCCAGGGACCATTCCCAGCAGGCAGTCTGAATGGTAACACATTGCTTTGGCAGCAAAAGGAGTTGAGTTATACGGAGGTTACCTTTGCCACTTAACCTCAAGGACTGAGAACAACTACCGGCACATTTTGTTCACTTGTTTATTAGGATGGAAGCGTCCTCACACATGTATTGCTTGATGTAGTGTTGTCCTATCCAGTGTAACATCTCATGGTGCATCCCTGCAAAACCCAGGAGACACCAGATCTCTTCAGTAGTGAAGGGAATTCACAGAAGTAACAGCTTGAGGAGATTGAGAGACTCTCTGTGGCTGGCAGTCTTCACATTCAGCAGAGCTCAAGTTCTGCCGACCTTGAGAGCTGACCCATGAGCGCTGTTTGGGTGTCCAATTGCCAACAAATCTGAGGAGTGCTCATCAGAGGAAGGACCAGCTTGGAGCACCATGTCCCAAACCCAAAGAGGGGACTATGTCAGCTAAGTCGAGTAGAAAGAGACTTTTGTTTTTTCCTCTGTTTTTTGAAGCTCCTTTCCATCTGTTGCTAGCTACGAGATTCAATAAATGATCCCCTGAAACCATAAATCATCCTCCATGTGTTATAGTTTCTCTAGGACAAGTGACTCAGTCCGACTCTTCAGAATACTCCAGATGGTTCAGTCTTTTTTTTTTTTTTTTTTTTTTTTTTTTTTTTTTTTTTCCTAGTGTATCTTCAAATAGGTGGCAAACTATTTTGGGGATCGGGAATTTTCTTTTTTATCTAAACTTCGCACTGCCAAGATGGAGACAACATTCCTCTTGGGTAGATAAATACATTAATACCTGTCAGGCCCTTTTATTCTACAGGGCAGAAGCCCAGAGATGTATGAAAGTGGACCTTTCTTCTTGTTTCTCGGAAAATATTTATTTTGTAGCATGGCAACTATAGGGGGTGTAAAGCCATGTATGCACACCTTGGTTTCTCCAGTGGATACGTGGCAGTATTTCAGACCAAAGCTGACTCACATCTGTCTATACCTGAGGACTGGTGGTAGATTACTCATTTGACTACAACTGTCCTTGACCACTGCAGGACACCTCTCTCTGTTTTCTCTGACAAATTTTCAAACAATACACGCCAAACCGGAGCAGGGAAACTCTCCATTTGTTTGTGGATGA
Organism: Burhinus oedicnemus; assembly: GCA_008921705.1. Lineage (NCBI taxonomy): Eukaryota > Metazoa > Chordata > Aves > Charadriiformes > Burhinidae > Burhinus > Burhinus oedicnemus. Next base: position 109,644 of record VFFE01009149.1, on the reverse strand, counting down.
TTTGCCAAAGAAATTAAATGCACTGATGACTTGCTTGACTACAGAGCCGAGTTAGTGAGAAATAAATGTAAAATGGGACTGAATTGTGTGCTATAAAACTATACGCTGTGGGCTCAGCTTAGTTTTTCTGCAGAGTTTATTTAAAAAGAGAAAGTACAGAGCGGACTGTTTCTGACATTCCTCATAGGGAATGGTCATTAGAGCCTTTCTCTTTTGGTGGACAATTAACCTCTCGCTTTATGGCAGCTGAAAATGGTCATTCTTGATTTGAGCCAGAGAACTTGCCTTGTATTGCAAAGGAGAAATAAATCCTACAGAGTATAGAAAAAAATAATCAGGATGAATGAAGATCTGATAGGAATTGCTCTGCTCAACGATGATGGGCCCCAACCAGAGAAGGCTTCTGAACATTTTAAAAAGAAAATTTGTTTTTCTTTCTTTCCCCACTCTCGGCATTATCTGATGCGTATTTGGGTCCTGAATATTCATGAGCAAAGCTCCTAATCTTTGCAGCCTGACTGAAAGCAGAGACCATAGGATCTTGCTTTAAAAACTGCACCTACCTTAAGTACGGAGAGACAAGGGCGGTCGTCTTGTCTCAGGGACATGAGCAGGGTTAGCCAGGATTGGTTTGGAGCAGAGAAAGATGACTACATCATGCCAGACAGCAACACAAATATATCACTTTAGGACATGGTATTTATCAGCAACACCCAGCTCTGTCCCTTTGCCGTACCTTTACACTCCTTCATGAGTGGAAGAATCCACCTCCTCAGTTTCATGGTCCTCCAGTGATGAATAGATGACGCTAACAAATATTCCCCTCTGCAACCTAATTCAGCAACACCACCTGCATTATCGGTGTCTCTCTGATAGCGTTCAGGGTCCTTGCTGCCAGCCTGAAAGTCTGAGACCGCTGCAGTTGTGATAGATGTCAACACAGTTTTGGTCCGTGCTCTAACCTTGGTGACCTGTCCTTGCCTACATTTAGCTGTTACCCAATTTCTGGTAGATGCCAGGTGACAAATTGCAGAGACAGGATAAGTTGCTTTGCATCTGTGACCTCAAAGCAGCAGTGGATAATGAGTGTCACTGAGGACAGAGCTGGTTATGGGAACCTAAAATCACTTGCAACCCTCTCCTGAATAATTGAGTAGCTCAAATTCACTGTGGTTCTCTAAATACCAAGATTTGGGCTTTCACACAGACACAGGCAGGCAACTCTGCTGGGGAAGAAGGCTTTGAAAGTGCTTTGAGGCCAATTTCTGTGGAAGGCTAAAAATTAGCTGATGGCTGATCTCCTCCAGAGATTTCCTCCTTAATCCTTTCCCTTATCAGGAACAGGTTTCTTATCAGTTCTGTACAGGGACATTAGTAAAGAGGGGAAAAAGAGCTCGGAGCTCCAAACAATCCAGGCTTGAAATACATCCAGTCCACAACAGCTCTGCAGTCTATTGTATCACTTAGAGGCCAACCTGCACCATCCTCCAACCTCTTCTTAAGCTCGCCTTTGCCCCTTGCTTTCCTCCTTCTCCAGCTAGAATAGGACTAGGGACATGATACCAACTTAATATTTCTGCAGTAACTTCCTTCATAGACGGACTCTCCCTTCTCCCTACTATACATTTAGGTCATCTGAAGAAATTCCTCAGCACTGCCATTCATCAGCCTTTGGGACATAGGTCTCCTCCAATCCTTGATTGCCATAAGCGTTTAAGAGAGGGATTTCAGTCTAGTAGCGAGCTGGAACACTAGGGAAACTTTTCTTTCAGCTTGCCATAACTGCTGAGGTCAGTATTTGTCCAGAAAACCATCTCTGGGATTGCTGTGGCATTTTACTGGCCACACACGGTTATCTTCTAAGCTTCACTCTCCTGTCCTTGACATGCTTGACATATCTAGGGTTGACACTTAAAACTGAGCCACCTCAGAAAAATGTGTTTTTTCTAAAATATCTTCTCAGCTCTCAGCATCCTGCCTGCCTACCCCAAGGGACGCAGAGATGCATGATATCCTGAAACAGTCTTGGCTGGCCTTGGGCAAGAAGGTGGAAAGCCCAGGGGTGCTTTGATGAGCCTGTGATGTGATAGCAGGTATGGACCATCCCCTCTGGGGCAACATCCCTTTTCATGCATGAAAGAAAGTATCAGTTGTACAACCTTCTGGTCTGAATAGCTCCGCACCGGAATGGTATGACTTAGAACCATCCTCTCCCTTTCACAAACACTGTATGTATATTTAGATCTGTGTGTGCATCTATCTATATATCTATATCTATATCTATATCTATATCTATATCTATATCTATATCTATATCTAATCTATGTCTATGTCTATGTCTATGTCTATGTCTATGTCTATATCTATATCTATATCTATATCTATAATCTACGTCTATATATCTGTGTGTATATATACACTGTAACTAAGCTTTTTTTCGGCTGGATGTATTGTTGACTCTGTTCTTCCTTATTTCAAACAATCTTGCAGATGATCAATAATGAGACCCTGAGCATCCCACACTCTGTGGAAGATCAGAACTTCCTTCTCCTCAGGTAAAGGATACTATTGGGGAAAAATCAGGACTGACCTTTTTTTTCAGTGTCTCTGAAAAACTCTACTTTTAATGCAAGCTTTTCTTCCCCCCCTCTCCCCCCCCCTTTCTTTGTGCTAGGAATGGAGTTACATTCCTCTTAAATCCTTCAGTATTTCTAGACCCTCTTTTTATAGCAGCTCAAGAGCAGACAATTAGGAAGAAACCCAGTTCCCCCAAGCCTGGCTGTCTTGTAAACCATGACCTGGAAGGTGTCCCCTGACGCAGCAAACACACAACAGCATTCCTCTCTGTCACACTGCTGTCCCAGAGTCTGGGAAGGCAAAAGTCCTTCCCACGGTCAATCTCAGAATAGGTTTCTCAGCAGGAAGCGTGGCTTTCATTCGGGAGATCCACTCTATGAATACTCTTTTGACAGAAATTATTTAAAGAAAAAACCAACAGGCTACCAAAGTGGCTTTAAACACAATGAATTGTGTAAATAATGAGACAAGCAAATGCCCTTGAAGAGGCTCTCATCTGCTTGTACCTTACTTTAGCAGGAGTCGTTCTGGTTTTAATTAACACCTTTCTCAGTGCAAAATTACCACCTTGTTTTCAAACACGGAGTGACACCCAGATGAGAGTTTCCAGAGTTTGTTGTGTCTCAGAGCCTTGGTTAAGCCAGGGTTTCTTCCATTTACTTGGACAGCAGGCTGTTAATACTGCACTGCTCGGAGCAGAGTGCCTGGCGGCAGCCCTTATCACACCGGTGCTTCCCAGATGTGCCTTGACTATCGAGTGCCCCAGGAGACCACCAGACTTGCAAACGGCGTCCAGTTGGTTCGCTGGATCTGTGCCTCTTCTCCTCCTAAAATGCCAGCAGCACAGGAGGGACTTTCTCCTCTGGATGCCCTAGCAAAATTTTAATGGCAGAAAAGAGCATAAAGTTTGCAAGGTACAGGAGGAATTCGAGCCTTTTTGGAAAGCAAGGGTGGGCATTAAGATGCAGACACTGGGGAATCCTCGGTTGAACTCTGAGGGCTTTTCCTTTAAACAAATCCTCTTCTTATCTGCCATTTTCTTGCTAGGTCTGTAAAGGGATTAGACTCTTTGATGTTGGCCCTGCTGTCACTTGGGAGCTGGCTTACCCCTTATCCATTTTGGTCCATGCTGTGGCTTGGCTGCAGAATTCATCCCCTGACACCCTGCCCTGCTTCATGGTGTGGTAGGAAGGGCACTAGCCACAAGATGGTCCTTTCCGTCCATGCACAGGTTTTATCACCTGTGTTCCTCCAGATCCAGGACCTTTATCTGTTTTGCAGACCTTTCAGGAATCAGCTCTCCATCACAATTTCCACAGGCAAGGAGTTCAGACTGTGCCTTCCTATCCTGCTAGCAAGTCTAAATTGTTTTCAGGCAAAAACTTTGCTTTTTTAAGGGGGATGTGTGTTTTGTCATTCATTTTCAGTAGATGCGGGATTTCACAAGCTGATTTCAGGTTACGGTAGACTGAGTCATCTCTCCAAGATGATCTTAGAGATAATAATTTCTGAAGGGTGAAGAACTGATATAATCAGGGTCCCTTGGAAGCCAGATGTTGCATTACAACTGTGGAATTAACCTAGATGCAACAGCCTTAACTCTGACCCTTTCCCATTTACCACAGTTCTTTAGATTTTGTGTTTAAGAACCATGGTATAGGATGTAATTTTTGGTATGGATGATTGCCAGTCCAAGTGTGCTGTGTTATTTTTATTGCATTCTTAGCATAATAATATATTCTGTTCAAAGGTAGTGACGTATGAACATAAATATATCTTATTTGCCTATTAACGTTAGACAGGAAAAGTCATTCTTTGTGCAACATCTGTAATATGATCATATAAATTTTATTTTCTCCTTCTAGAGGTATATGCAGTAAAGCTTGAAAGGCAACATTTATGGAATTTCCTGTAACACCATCACCATTATTGTAGAACCACAATTGTTCTATGCATTCAAAGAAGTTCTAAGGTTTTTTCTTTTTTATTGTCTGTTTAAGATTTTGAAATGGAAGTGCTGTGGTGTGTTTCGACGGTCACAGATAAAGCTTGCTGCAAGAGAGAGGAAAGATCATTTCCATGCTTGTGGGTTGCATTTTTGAATGAATGAGCACCATAGGCATGATCCTCATCAACAGAAACTAACCCTGTCCTACCAGGCGGTAGACTTGTCCTAACGGGAGACAGCCCTAACAATACACACCCTACTTTTGTATGATTAAATAGAACAGGCTGGGGATGATTTTCTGGCTTCAGGACCAAATGATACAGCATAGCTCACATCCATGGATGCAACCTTTCTTCCCCATCCTTATGACAGAGGGACCACTGGTCATTGTACCTGTTGGGAAGAGTCCCTGGATTGTGCTATCCCCAGATCGTGATTGTGACGGTGTGCTTCCCCCCTCTCCAGGCGCCACCTGATCTTTATCTCCTGTAACCTTGCCCAAGCGATGACAACCCATGGTGGTCATAATGGGTGCATGTAGTTGTGATGGCAACATCTGGGGCTCAACGTGGTTTCAGGAAGACAGATAACACCACCAGAGCCAAGGGCTAACTTGAGCAATGCTGGTTCTGTGCTCAATATGCAAATATGGCTATAGGTCAATCAACTCACCCCTACAAATAGTGAACCGCCCAAGAGCCCTTTGAGCTCTCCTGAACGGCAGCGGGCTGCACGCCGGGATCTCCCCTTGAGTCAGGACGCTGCTCAAGGTTACTCCTTGAGGATGAGAGATTCCTTGCCGCTGCAGATCCTCAGTAAGTGACTAAAAGCATACCGAACTTTGAAATCTTAGCTAAGTGATATAAAGGATTGATTGCACACATATAATCCTTTAGATGTAAACTGTTGACCAAGTCTGGGACTAGGACTGGATCCAGCCACACCCAGACTCCTCTCTGAGAAGGAGTTTAGAAAGCAAGGGGGTCCTTTCTGAAACCTTGACTCAACGGAAGGGTCTCCCTGACGGTACTATCTAACCCTGCCCTCTATGCAGTAAATAACCAAGTGTGCCCTGCCATCTCAAATCTTGTTAAACTGTCTCATCTATTATTAACTTTATTAAATCATTGTTTTAATATCAATAAACATATTGCTGCTTCTCTCTACGAGTGAAGAGCATCACTCCATCCGCGACAACGATAAAGAACACGTGGACCATTAAACAGTGTGAATGATCGTCACATACAATTTTGATACCAGTTTGTGCTCTGGCTTTTTTTCTTTACTGGTAGAGACCGAATTGGCAGCACAGAAGATTTCTTCATGGTCTGTGTTCCTGTGTTGGAGGTCTGGCATAATTTACCCCCAGTAGGTTTGGTCATTTAATTCTTAACACACAGGTCAGCTACAAAGCTCTGCCCAGCCCAAGCGAAGGCACCTACCAGTCATTCACTCTCCTGTGCAAGACACATGCTGCGCAGCCCAGTCACTAGAAAATCAGTGTTTAAGTGGAAGCGAATATGAAAATGATTTTTACTGTAAAGCAGGGAATAAAAGACAGAGGAGGAATGTCTTTTCTAGTGATGACATGTGAGTAAATCACGATGGCTTATTTTGATATCACTGACATTCTTCATAAAGACTTTCTCCTAGGAGCCAAAGAGATCTGTCAGCACAGAGTGAAGTGTGTACAAATGAAGCATAATTCTACACTCCTTACGAATGGCAGAGGTGTCGATAATTTCAGTATCTGGGGGGGGAGGGGCAATTCTGGTGCAAAACCTGGAGGAGTGAATCCCAGGTTGAGATGGTCTTTTAGCTCAAAACGTGATCATAGTGATGCAATCACGGAATAGCATCAGCATGCACAAGGCAAGCTGCAACCCTGGGAAAAAGTGTGAGGCATGTGGAAAAGAGAGGAGAATATTCTGAAATGGCAGTGTGCCTGGCTTCAGCTATGTATCTAAAAATACGGCTTACAGGTCTGTTTTGGGAGAATACTAAGAATTTAAAAAAAAGGCTTGCGTTTTAAAGATGACAGTATTCAGTGAAGCTGCAGATAGTGCACTGGTGCTGGTGTAGTGAAATGTAATGGAGCCATAAGGGATCAAGTTCCATAATTTGAGTTAAAAGATGGTTGTCCAGTTTCTCGGAGATTTTTTTTTTCCTCTAATTTCTTCTTAGACACCTAAATAGCTTCTAAAACTACTTAAATGTCTTTATGAACCTGCCTCTTTCTTTGGTACCTTAAAGCAGTGACTTTTAGCCTGTTTGTCCGTATATTTTTCTGAAGCAGATATTTGAAGGTAACCCAGAAAACGAAGCTCCAGGAGACCAACCTTTGCTGCAAATGTCAGCTGTTTTCTATTGCAAAATATTTAGGGGCTTGTTAGCTGGAAAACATTAAACTGCCCTGAAGCAGCGTTAAAGGTGAACGCTGCTCTCCACACCCTCACGTTAACCCTAAGAGCAGGGGTGAATCACACCTTGAGGAACTGCAAAACCCAAATTCTCTTTTGCTCATCCTCCAGAAGGCACTTTGGAATTTTGTTTCCTTCAGTGCAAATTCTGGCACAAGCGTCCCAGGCAGTGAGGCTGCCATTACAACCCTTGGGAGACTTTGCTGTGGTCTAGAAGATCCTTATTCCTTCTGATATGTCAGAGCTGGCTTGATCAGGTGTGGCTGGGGACAGTTACAGTCACTTGCCTTTGCAGTTCTTCCGCAGGGAAGAGTGTCTCCCTGGGGAGACTGTCCATTTTGGGCTTATAACTCAGAGAAGTGAGCAATGGTGGTGTCAAGTCATCAAAACTGGCCCTGTTCTTCCCAGGGTCGCAGGAGAGTCTGCTTGACTACGGTTAGCAGGGTAGGGTCTCCATGCTAATGTTGGTCTCCCTTGGATATATTTTGTTTTAAGGGATTAAGCACCGTGCTGAGATCACAGTGTGAATACTGGCAGGTTGCTGGTTTCTTTTAAAGATGGGATACGAAGCTTTTTTTCTTGGCATCATGATCTACAACCAGTGAATGGAAGCTATTGGGGCAATTGGGAGCAGTTACCAACTTCCCAGCGCGTCCCAACAAGCACCAGCTCCAACAAAAAGAAGTAGAAGAGAGTGACCCCAGGGTTAGAACTATGCTTTTCTCTGACTCACTTTGTTCTTTTTCATATTATTATCCTCTCCTTGCCTTTAAAATCAACTCCATCCT
>VFFE01009149.1:68808-101891 GCA_008921705.1 Burhinus oedicnemus | reverse complement strand
CCTCCCCTAGGTGACGTATAGTATGATTTGGGTGGAGAGACGAGTGCTATAGTCATATATGTTTAGCATGATCTCGATAATCTTCATTAGCATATGCAGGGGTGTCAACTTTAATATGCATTTCACTGGTAATGAGGCAGAGGTCAGTCATCGGGCACGTTAGCCTTCCAAGAAACAAAGAACTACACAAGTTCCTGTTATCTTGTCTTCACTGACAAAAGCAGGGCTGTCCTGCCTCCACAGGGCCCCCTCCTTATCTGCATCCCGTGCTGGCCAGGCGAGTCTCCACTCCCCTGGTTTGCACAAGAGATAGCGAGGCCAGTCTTAATTGTTCTTTGAGCACAGAGACTTTACCTCATTATCCAAATTCCACAGCTTATAACTCAGAGAAGTGAGCAATGGTGGTGTCAAGTCATCAAAACTGACCCTGTTCTTCCCAGGGTCGCAGGAGAGTCTGCTTGACTACGGTTAGCAGGGTAGGGTCTCCATGCTAATGTTGGTCTCCCTTGGATATATTTTGTTTTAAGGGATTAAGCACCGTGCTGAGATCACAGTGTGAATACTGGCAGATTACTGGTTTCTTTTAAAGATGGGATACGAAGCTTTTTTTCTTGGCATCATGATCTACAACCAGTGAATGGAAGCTATTGGGGCAATTGGGAGCAGTTACCAACTTCCCAGCGCGTCCCAACAAGCACCAGCTCCAACAAAAAGAAGTAGAAGAGAGTGACCCCAGGGTTAGAACTATGCTTTTCTCTGACTCACTTTGTTCTTTTTCATATTATTATCCTCTCCTTGCCTTTAAAATCAACTCCATCCTGGCACACAATGGGTAATTTCTTGTTGATTTATCTTTTCATAGAGAATCTACAGCAAAGAGTGGCATCGAGGGCTTAAAAAGATCCTTTAACCCTTATTTTACATAAGTGCCTAGCATCACGCTGCAAAAGGAGCCCCTGTGGACACAAGTCTATACGATACACCCTTCAAAAAGCCTGAATTTATGTAAATAACAGGTGAAGAATCATTCACATGGGAGGCCACAAGGATTCAGAAACATTTTGCATTTCTAAAGGCAACCTTCTTAAAGCCCCCTCAAAGGTAATTAAACCTGGAAAAAAGAAAAGCCGAAAGTTTGGCTGTTTAGCTGTTGAGGTTTTATTTTTTTCTGTTTGTTTTGTTTTTTTTTTTTAAGAAAATAATTTCTAGGAATGTATGCAAGGAGGTGACGAGGCCTTGGCCTGAGCTTTAGCTAAGTGAACACACCATAAAAAAATTATTCGATATGGCATGAGAAATTGCTGAACATCACAAATTAACAGAGTGAGAAGCTGACAAAAGCTACAGATAGCACCATGAGGAATGGACAGGTTTCGCAGATGTTTAAGGAGGAGTTGTGTGAGAAATGGCCAAACTTCACAGTTAATTAAAGAGGGCATTGGGGACCTTTTGGGAAGGGGAATTTTGCAAGGCCAACAGTGTTGCAATTAACTGCCTTAGAAATACCAAATTCGGGTACGGATGTAGAAGAACAAGGACTGGCAGGGAAAAAAGTTGTTGGGGAATCTATTTATTTAGGAGGAAACAAGGGCAGAGAAAGGAGGGGATCAAAGGGACAGGCAGAAAAAGAAGTGGAGAGAAAGAGGGATAGCGAGAACTGGTTGAGTGTAAACAAGCTGCTGGTCAGTGGGATTGTCTGACAGCCCTGATCCTGACCACCACAGTCTTGTTAAATTCCATTCCTGACTATTTTCTGGCTGAACATGCAAGCTGTGGTGTGTGAAGGAGTGTGATTCATTAGCAAACATCAAGCTGGACATGCAGGTGAGTTGGATGAGACATCTGGGTGCCAAGAACCTGATAAAGGACATGAGACCCATATCCCCTGGGTAGACCACAAAGACCATGGAGGATGGGTGTCTTTATCTGAACTGGGTGCCCTAGATCCTTATATAGTCCATGGATAGTCAATGTAAGGAATCAGTGGAGCACAGAGATGATTCTTGTGGTTAAATGTCAGAATCTGCCTTAGGATGTGATGACTTGATTGTACGATGGTAGGATCGTACCATCGGATGTGATGGTATGATCGTGCCCTAAGTTCTGCTTTGACTCCATTGAATTGCTCTCCAAGACTAAGAAGGAAGTCTGAGTGACTCGTTAAATGAGCGTGCCTTCATCACCCATGGGAAATCTGGGGCTTAACTGAGGCTCCAAGCACTGTCTGGGGCAGTGGAGGAAGGTTTGTTTTCCTCCTTACCGTTACATTTTGGTTCCTCAGAGACAATCACTGTTTTGTCACCCCCTTTCCCATTCTGCATTCAACACGTGCTGCAGTGGAGACATCTCTTCTTGTAGCAGACCCCAGGCAGCCCACCTAGCGTAAAGCAATGTCACATGAACTTCCCAGCTCCATTTCGTAGTGCAGCCATACTGCACAGAAGCATAGACTGCCACCAGACCCGAGCTGGTCGGCCATGTTCTGTCCTAGACCTGGTATCTATCAAGGCATGGCCAGAAATACGCTTTTGGAAAGTCTCCCATCAGGATGAGCTCTCCCCACTAACTACAGGCGGATGCAAGTTCTGGGCACGCTTCCTTTTGAAAATCTCCCGTTTTAGGAAATGGAGAGGGATCGCTTGTGCAATTCTTGAATCACTGTGGAAATACAGTGCTGCCTACACAGTTAAAAGGTTCTCATATTTTTGAGCAGGAACTTGGCTCACTTCTACCTACGGGTTTGCATGATAATGCAATTGTTAGTTATTTTCTCAAGGTTTCCTGTACTTAGATGAACCTCAGACAGCAGTTAGAAGAGAATGGTTAATTAGCCAAACTAATGAGACTAGAGATCTCCAGTTTCAGTGCAGAGCTGAAGAGGGCTCATTACAGCAAAAAGCTCATGGAATGAGCCAACACCAGCAAAAAGGAACAACAAAGATGAGTGTTAACCCTTAAAGAGCCTTTGCTTTTCCATCCAAAGATGGAAACAGAGCCACTTTCTGAAGGAGAGCATTAACACAGGGGATGGCTATATTCATGCTAGAATATTTTTTGACAAGGCCTGCTGGGCTGCTGAGTGGGCAGGTTTCCCACGGAAAATAAAACAGCACTGTTTCAATAGATTAAATTTTTTCCCATGGGAAAGGAGGGAGAAGAATAGGCTGCAGGACGCTGGGTGAGAATGTATCAGTTTCTTGTAGAGGTGCAGAGAGGACCACACATATCATATCAAACGTCAACAGAAAGAGGGGAAAAAAACCAAAAAAAAGGTTTTCCTTTCTGCATGAAGTTCAGGGAAGCAAGCAGGTCATTCCTAGTCAGCTGGGAATAAGGTCTCCATTGTTCACCCAAATATATGATGAGATGTAACTCAGCGGTGTCAGGTTGTTCCTGGCTCTCCCCTTTTCTGCCTTGGTCATTGCAACCTTTGTCCCACAGAGGCATCACCACAACGTTTGTTGTCTGCCTTTGTGTCGATATCAAGCCCTTTTGCTGAGAAACAATCCCAGCTCAGAGCGAACAGTTTTGCATGGCATTGTGCAGCAGGCATATATATATTTTTTTAATCTTTTTTTTTTAAATCTGCTCTGCTATGTTCTGAAGTGCCAAGGGAACAACATATTGATTTCCACAAAGCCCAGTAATTCACAGTGAAAAATAAACAGACTGAACCTTTGCCTTGTACTTATGATTGTTACACTGGTATTTTCTTTTCTGTTCTATGTATTAAGCCCTCTTTTGTAAAACAGAAGAGGTAAGAAGGGGGAAAAGTGGTCCGGAGATTAATGACGCGCTTTGCTGTGCTGCTAACGCATCCTTTTTTCTCATCTGCTTACAAAAAAAGGTGGAACACAAAGAAAGGGCTGGTCTTTATACCTTATACCTTGGAAAGTACTCCATCAGCTCTGTGCAAAGCCAACCTAAGCCTAATTCTTAATTCTGCCCTTACTTACGGGGACACACATCTCATTGACGTAAGTACCAGCTGCGTAGAATTTTGTCTTTTCTCCGGGGGCCCTGTAAAATTGGATCCAGCTCCGGGGAGGTGGGTGGGAGCCACTTGGATGAGTGCAGCAACAAAGCCTGAGTGCTAAAGAGGATGTAAAAATGTTCGAAGGAGGTAAAAACCGTAGGAGGGAAATTGAGGCTTTGTAGAATTACTGGAACTGCAGCAGTCAGGGCTGGACATGGTGGTAAATTGCCCTGTTTGTGTTAAACGTGTTCATAATGGCCACAAATTATGAGGCTTTTTCTACTTTGTATCACTGGGGGAGAAGTAGTAATGGCCATCTCAGTTGTTTTAATTGCAGTGCAAGTTAATAACACCCTACCTGTGTACATCACCTCACGGTGCCTTCTGGTAGAAACGCTCTTGGTCTTTTCTTCACCTTAATAGATGTAAAATATTGATCTGTGACTTCAACCAGCCAGCACCTGGGCACTGCTCCACTCAGCTGACTCCGTTTTCATGATGGATGGGACAATAATGTTATTGATGAGGCTATTTTAAAGGACAACACATATCTACCGAACGCAAACATATGGTTTGTGAAGCAACAGTGATGAACCAGAAAGCAATTGCAAGTGCAAGGTGCTTGAAACCACCAGGCATCTCACGCTGAGGAATACGTATGTGCTTTCCAAGTGCTAATGATCAAACCTCAAAATGAGATGTAAGAGTAATATTATGTTATATTAGGAGTTGGGAAACTGAGGTAAGAAGCTAAATGGCTTATTTGGCACTTGAATGCTCCATTTGGAAGGGAAAAAAAATCAATGGATATGACTATGAATAAAATACATCTTGGTTTACATGAAGTAGGGAATGTGTTTTGAAATCTTGCAAATCAGAAAAACTCAAAAACTCAAAAAATAATGAAGAAATAGGGAGATCTTATAATGTTGCTAGATTTACCCTGTCTCCTGTTAGATTTACCCCGTCTCCTAGACTTACCCTGTGTTTTATGCATGGTCAACTCCTGTTATATAACAATTTTCTTTAAAACAAAGAACAAGTATCGAGTCCACTGCTTCCCTTCTTTCAGTTCTGAACTGTACTTTAACTCTAAGTAAAATATACAAACTTGAGTAAATGATTTCCAAAGACAGAGAATCAATGGGCACCGTAAGTAAACTCTTCAAATGTTTTATTCTTTGACATTTCCTGTGATTCTATGATTTTGCTTTTATTTTTAGACAGCTTCTGTCTTGATTCAACTTTCAGACAATGGATGTTTGCTATACGTTTCTTTGTAAAACTGAGGAGCCCATCACCTTCCCATTGCCTCTCATATCCTTCTCGTGAAATAAGCAGTGGAGAAGAAGAGTGATTGGCCTCATAGGGAACAGACTGGGAAGGGAGGCAGGAGCTGACTATCAAAACCCACAAGTGTACAAGTGTGGGGCAAATTGTAGAATCAGAGAATGGTTTAGGTTGGAAGGGACCTTAAAGATCATCTAGTTCCAACCCCCTGCCATGGGCAGGGACATCTCCCACTAGACCTGGTTGCTCAGAGACCCATCCAACCTGGGCTTGAACACCTCCAGGGATGGGGCAGCCACAGCTTCTCTGGGCAACTGGTTCCAGGGCCTCACTACCCTCAGAGTGAAAAATTTCTTCCTGAGATCTAATCTAAATCTCCCCTTTTTCAGTTTAAAACTGTTGCCCCTCATCCTATGGCTCCACTCCCTGATCAAGAGTCCGTCCCCAGATTTCCCGTAGACCCCCTTTAGGTCCTGAAAGGGACTATAAGGTCTCCCTGGAGCCTTCTCTTCTCCAGGTTGAACAACCCCAACTCTCTCAACCTGTCCTCACAGCAGAGGTGCTCCAGCCCTCTGATAATTTTCATGGCCTCCTCTGGACCTGCTCCAACAGGTCCTTGTCCTTCTTTTGTTGGGGGCCGCAGAGCTGGACACAGTATTCCAGGTGGGGTCTCACAAGAGTGGGGTAGATGGGGAGAATCACCTCCCTTGACCTTCTGACCACACCTCTTTTGATGCACCACAGGATGCGGGTGGCTTTCTGGACTGGCAGCGTGAGTTGCTTGCTCGTGTTGAGCTTCTCATCCACCAACACCCCCAAGTTCCTCTCCTCAGAGCTGCTCTCCACCCATTCTCCTCCCAGCCTGTGTTTGTGCATGGCAGTATCCCACCCACATGCAGGACCTTGCACTTGGCCTTGTTGAAATTCATGAGGTTCACACGAGCCCACCTCTCAAGCCTGTCCAAGTCCCTCTGGATGGCACCCCTTCCCTCCAGCGTGTCGACCACGCCACACGTCCATGTCACCAGCAAAGACGTTAAACAGCACCAGTCCCAGGACTGACCCCTGAGGAACGCCACTCGTCACTGCTCACCACTTGGACATTGAGCCCTTGACTGCAACTCTTTTAAGTGCGGCCATCCAGCCAAATCCTTATCCACCAAGCAGTCCATCCAAATACCCACTATACTTTCCCTGATCCCTTCCAACCAATACCACTAATTCAATACTAATAGGATGATTCATTTCTCCTCTTAAGTTATTATGGAAAATGAATTGCAAACCAATATTGAACAAATATAAGCCCGTTTCAGCTTAGTTTTAAGTGGTGCTGAGCTAGCATATAAATGAGTCACTAAAAATCAACAGGAAATTACAGCCTGGAATATGAATCATTTGTTGATTCCACAAACGTATGCCAGGGATAAGTGAGAAGTTTTGGAGAAGAGCGTGGATTCAATTGGATGATGTCAGAGAAAAATGAAGTTGCTGGAAATAGATAGTCAGAGGAATTAAGGCCATAATTTTTTTTGGATGCACACAACCTGGGTACAAATTACAACATACATAATTGGTATTTTGCATGCTTTGCCCAGGAAAAAATGGCAAAACCAGTGGAGATGGGTTAAATGACAATGGTGATACCTCCCAGCCAGGCAAAAATCCGTATAGCTTAATATAATTTCTTTCCCTTGACTGAGAAAGTGTCCATCTATATGCAATTAAGTCTTTGTTTCATAATTCAGGATTATCGATGTCTCATGTCAAGGCTGCTGCAACACTCTTTGAAACACCGACTTGCAGATGAGACAGTAAATGAGCTAGTACATTAGAAAATGTGCTGTATTTTCAGGGGAAGGAATAAAACAAGATGAAAAATAAGCCTTTTTTCCAAACCTTGATGATTCTTTGGGAGTAATAGAAAATTAAACCAAAAAATGATTAGCAGGCAATTGGGGCAAAAATTACTCATTTTGCTTCCTATTTCTTTTCAAGGGAAAAAGAGAAGCAATTTTTTTGCTGTCTAAATAAACTGTCATTTTGATGGGAAAAAGTTTAGAAGAAATTAAAAAGATTACCTCTAATATTAAACACAGGCTTAATCTACCTATCTCCAAAGGTAGTAATCATGCTTTTTCATCCTGGCAGAGGAGTCAAGATGGTATCAACCCATCGTGAGATTTAGCCACAATTTATTGTGTGCTTTGTATTTGTTTGCTTTTGCTGCTGGGCCTCAGATTTTCTTGCAGCTGGACTCAACATCTTCTGTTCTTATTTGTCTGGAAGTAGAAAGGAGCAAAAAGTCCAGTTCCCTAAAGCTTGGAGAGATATAATGGAGCATGAATGGCATTTTGGAAGGCAGGTACGCAGCAGAAGTTTGCATGAATTGTATCACCTTTTCCACCAGAAATGTGCCCATGAAATGGATTCCGAAAGTGTGTTTATGGAAATGTGAAGTTTTTTCTTATCGTGCTGGAATTTGTTTTCCTCAGAAAAACTTAACAAGACTACCTCCAAAGGCAAACAAACAGGGAAGAGGGCAGAACGCCACATGCTGTCCATTGACCTGACACCAAGGAGCATCACTTATCGCTTCGGCTAGCCAAAGATTTTTGATCTGATAGATCTGGGCTCCCAAGTCACAGCACATTGTTTCTTTTCCCAGAGTGGATAACAATAGCACAAAAACTCAGTAACAAAGGAGTCGGATGCAGTGTATTGTGTCCGAGGTAATGAAGCCAGATCTGGCGCAAATTAACTCAGCTATATCGAGAAGGATATTCATTATAGCATGAGATGGTTGTTTGTGGCGCACAGCAGTACGGCGTTCTCACTTGCTCTTTCAATACTGCTTTAAGTATTCTTACACTGTATTTCATTCTAGCGATCTGCTATGCTTGAAAACCCCGGTCAATCAAGCAAACAACTGGAAAATGCCAAAATTCAACAGGCTGAAAATCATGTTTCAAAACAGTAGCAAACCACCTGTAAGAAACAAACAAATAAAAACATTTCCAAAGAAATACGATCAGAAACCAAGTTAGTATTTTTATTGCATCAGAGTTCCAGCTAAGAATAAATAATAATCATCAACGATTTACCAATAGCAGCTGTGTTAGTCCAGAAGGAGGTATGGTTCATGGCATGACTTCAGGACTTTGGAATAACCCATCCTGGCGTGATAAAGCATTTTAGGAGTCTAGTGAGGGTTTGTTTTTATTTTTCAGTATGTCACAGTATTAGTTTCTCCCTTCAGATTACCAGTGTCCCAAAGGAAGACTTCTAATCAAAATTATCTCCTTTATCTTCCTTAAGACAGACCAAGTAAAATAAAATTATTCAATGAAATGGCAAAAAAGAAAAAAAAAAACAAAAACAAAGTTTTTAAGATTGTTGTCTTGTATCAGTAATACATCTTGGCTTGTGCCAGACACCACCACCACAGAGACAACTGGAACATGACATTGACCTCGATGCCACAAGCAGTTTCACTGTTCCTTGATTCAGCTGAGAAGAGCTAAAGGGTGAATAGATTTGTTCTTTCCAAAGGGGAGTGAGACTCGTATTGGAGGACAAGAAGTACCTCGGGATTCAGAAGAAATATTTTTTCTTCTTTTTTTATTTTGCTCTCCGTCTTAAGGTCTCTTCTCTTCTCCTGCTGTGGAGGAGTGGAAAAGACATTTGATACAGCACCAAGGAAAAACTGGGTGTATAATGGGGTTCTGAGATGGTAAGGATGTAGAGCATCGGAGCTGAAGAATATATATCAGCAGATGCTTCTTTTGTGCCGCACTGGAGAAGGCGTAGTAGAATTCAGCATACAGGTGGGGATGGCATTCTGGGGAGAAGAAAGGAATTGTAGGAAAAAGAAATAATAATCTAAGATGAAGGTTTAGGATAAGCTGCACAAGGGACTTGGGGAAGAGTATTCAGACATTTTAAAGATGAAAGTATGAATGAAGTGGATCAGCGGAGCGGTTCGCAGGGGAAAGTGATGTGAGTTAACAATGGGTCAAGAAGTTATTTTGACAAACACATTCATGATGAAGTAAATGGAGAGAGCAGGATTTGAAGACCTGAATTAGATTTTTGGTGGATGCATCAATATTAATACCACATAGGAATAACTTTTGTAATTTGGATCTTCATTTTAACTTCAAACAATTGCATCCAGAAAATTTCATGTCGATGTGCAGAGGAAGGGCATTCGCAGCGAGCAACAGCAGTTCTTTTTATTAAAAAATCCAGAGTGAAATTCTTTTTGAAATGGCTGGATTGGCCACAGAAGTGAATGACAGATGCTCTCCCCACCTCTGTTTCCAAGGAGAAGGGTGAGAGAGAGAAAGACTTGAGAGTTTAGAAGAAACTAAACTACTTTAGTGAAATATTAATAATAATAATAAAAAGAAATAATGAAATATACACAAAACCATATCAAGCTCCCAGGATGACAATCACATCACCAGCAGGCACATGGAAAGTCCCAGACTGGACTCAGTGATGGACAGGAATTGGATTCTGGATCTGGATTCAGGAATGCACAGATCGGGTTAAAAGGCAGACGCAGAGACAGAGTCCTCCCAAGACGCCGGCCATTGAAGAAAGAGACTGACCCTTTGATCCCTCAGCTTTTCTACTGAGCAGCAGGCAGATGGGATGGAACACCCTGTTGGTCAGGTTTGGGTCCCCTGTCCTGTCCGCTCCTCCCCACAGGGGTGACCCCTCTACGCTTTTCCGCTTCCCACCCTCCAACGGGGCAAACACCAAAGTTGGCTGCCCTTGGGTGTTACAGCAATAAGGATAAGCAGGAGCCTCTCTGCATCCCATCCCTTGGCATCAACTATAAACATGGGTCTGATCACTCTGAGAGCGACCGGTTTCTGCACAACATGCTGGTAATTTCAGGAGTTAGGAGAGGCTTAGCTGCAAAGTAAAATTACTGAACAAAAAATTGGTTCTGTTTTACCTCAAACCAGGACAAGGCATCAAAGTTCCAGTGACCAATACCAGTGTCTACACCTGGATTTTGTGTCTAAGCTTCCATTATAGATAGTGAACCTCTAACAGGTACCTACAGTACATCTCAGAGAGAGATTCATTCAACAACTGCAACTTGGCTGCCCACGTGCAGGCATCTAGTGTCATTTGATGAACAGTTGGGTATCGAGCCAGTTCCCCGTGACCAGCAGTATCTCCTAGAGGAGACGTCATCCTTCTGAAGTGGGAACTGGGGGTTAAAATGATGTTAAGTGCTTATGTTTAGGCAACTTTATTGCAAAACATGTGTTTAGGTTTAGCCAAAGTACTCCCTGAACACCACTGAGTTCACTCATCAGTGACAGTGATGGCAGTTTGGATACCTGCTGACCATGGACATATCAACGCATCTATATCTTAATCTGCAGCTGAATCCCCTCTCAAGTCTCTAGTTAAAGATTTCTAGCAGTGGATATTAACCACTTTTAGCTTTTTAATATACAAATGGAGTACAGCTGATAAATCTCACAACAGTACATTCTGCCATTCTACTTTTACCATCTTTGCAGACACTTTATTCAAGTTGCAGTGTTCCTCTAGCGATGCACTCCCTGTCTGTGATCCTGAAATGCTGGCTTGCAGCCGTTATTATAACAATTTAAAAAATTATTTCTATTATTGTAATTTTTCACTTGTGATATACCAGCCTAGCTAGCCTGGCTGCTTCTGTCAGACTTTTTCATGTTGGAGTATTATTTTTGGCAAGGTGGAATTATTAAGCAAAACTGAGGTTTTCCTTGGTAAATGAGGGTATCAGTTTAGCTGAAAATTATGGTAGGAGCAAATTAGTAGGGCCAACAACCTTTAGATCATAAATTGTCTGTTCCTAACAGAGACTTGGTCTAGAAAAGACCAAGGGAACCATGCTGTACAAGTGCCTTTTTTTCTCAGCTAACTGTAAAGACAGCCAAGGAATGAGATGATAGGCATCTAAAGTGATATGAAGCTCAGGATTTTCCCCCGCTTTGGAGATCTCTTTTTATCATCTATTTCAATTGGTAAAGTGAATATAAGATTTGTGGTGAAGTGCTGAGCTCTCCGCCCCAGGGAGCGTTGCCCTCTGCTTGGACACAGGTTAACATATGCAGTGGCAGAGCCTGCTCTGTGCACAGCTTCATACTGGTTTTTTCTACTCTTAGGGGGAATATGGAGTTAAGTCACTTACTCCCATGTCTGATAGTGTCAGTCAAGAAAGATAACTGGTCTGGAATGTGATAGGTTTGTGGGAGGGGTGGACCTGAGTCTA
Organism: Burhinus oedicnemus; assembly: GCA_008921705.1. Classification (NCBI taxonomy): domain Eukaryota; kingdom Metazoa; phylum Chordata; class Aves; order Charadriiformes; family Burhinidae; genus Burhinus; species Burhinus oedicnemus. The sequence goes on along the minus strand of VFFE01009149.1, from coordinate 90,342 downwards.
ATACTAAGCAGGCTTTGTGGAGGATGCTCCTTTCAAACAGGAGACAAGGACCATCTAGGCAACTGCGGTTGCGTACTGTGCTGGGGGAAGTTGTCGTCATCTCGTGAGTGCTATTTTATAGATACATATGTTAGTGCTGTGCATAAGGTTCCTTTCATTAGATTTCAAACATTTAAAAGACTGGTGTCTAAGTTAGACTTAGGATGCATCAATAGACACTGAAGAGAGGTAAGCATTTGCTGAGTTAGGTGTCACGTAACTTTTGGAATAGATGAAGTTAGGCAAACAGTCTGTGCTAAAGGTATTGGGTGTCCTGTAAATACATAACGGTTTCCCTTTTTAGCTTTTTCAGATCTGGATCCCAACCTGCTGCTGGGTTAGTGATTTCAGTGTTGGGATTTGATCTTATTCTTGGTGTAAAATTGGATTGCGCGTCTTGCTGTTGTAGAAACTTTTGGGGCCTCACGAGTGTAAGCATCCTCTTGTGCTGGTTACTGTGCAAGGTATATACAGGTCTCTTCCTACCTGAGGGAATTTTAAAAATAAAAAGTACAGAATATCCAGTGATGAAAAAGTAAATGGAGGTTGCGTTGCTTGCTGCGGCGGTGCAATTACTGAAAGAGCACGTAAGTCCTGGGTCTAACCTGCAGCACATGTTGTGGGGCACACAGCTCACTGTACTTTCATTGAGAAGCACCTCTGAGTTTAAGCAGCCACCCTCCAACTAGAAGGCTACGTAGCCTATTAATAGTTGTCTTCTGCTGATGAGCCTCCTGCATTTTTCCTACCCAAAAAAATCAAAAATAAAAATTAAAAGCTGGATGGTCTGCCTAACCCAACCCATGCTCCCCTTGCGAGTGACACCTGCGGCTCGGTTGGGTAGAAAACAAGTGGTAAAAGCTACTGAATTTTGATTGATCTCTGCTGATCAGCTCTATAGATTGCTCATGATCTGGTATCCAGGATCTCAGAGAATAAAAAGCAGCTATAGTTTGACAAAATACAATCTCCCAGCACAAATATATGACTATTTCATTTTAAGTATGTTTTAGCATTCCAACTGCCTGGTCTCATAAGCTTCAGAGAAGTTATAGCTACTTGGGATTCTATAGCAATACTCACAGACTTAATAAAACTGTCTTGGGGACTAATGAATTATTTAAAGACTGCATAAAGAAAATGTAACCTATGCATTTAAAGTAGGAAAATCCACTTTAAAGTCATCATTCTGCCGTCTTTATCAATCTTACAAGGTTTTTTCTTCATATATCGGTATTTTGTTTGTCTAGGCTGAATGAATTCAGAATGGGAAGTATTGTCATTTAATTTAGGCCAATACTTTGGTCTGCATAAATTTATATTGATAATATATATATTCTCTTTCAGTCTATGTACGTGTTTGCTCTATTAAACAATAAAGTGCTTCACAGAAAATTGGAAAGAACGACATATAGAAACCACACACCCAGGTGTAACTTGCATAGGGGTGTAGTTGGCTTTTTTCCCCGAGCTAACTTTGACCATGAGTATCGAAGACCTTTTTCTTCTTGCATAATGATAAGCTTGAATTTAGATTGGTAAGAAATGACACTGTATGGATAAAAAAACCCAACTAGCTCAATAGCACCTTGAGAGGTCAGAAAGCTCTGGTGAGTTGAACGTGTAGGACTGCATGGGGAAGAGGAAAAAAAGTAGGGAAGGAAAAGCCTCTGAATAATGTGATGCCTAAACAGGCATGCAATCTGTTGGAAATCTGGGCTGTGATCCATGCATGCAGATGCTGGACCTGTTCAAAGAAGCAGCTACTTGAGATGATGAGAAAGTCCTGGAAATGAAGGGGAAAAACGAAAATTCCATATTGTGGTCTGAGGTTAAAACTCCAGAGGCACATGTACACAAACAGGTGATGGCATCCCTTTGTTTTGTGCTTTGCAAACTGCTACTATCTGCAAAGCCTTTGCAGGATTAAACACCATCCCCTACCATTCTTCTCTGCTCATGAAGTAGCTAAAAATGGTGACAACGTCTAGAGAAGGGCAAGGAAGCTGGTGAGGGGTCTAGAGAACAAGACTTATGAGGAGAGATGAGGGAACTAGGTTTGTTCAGCGTGGAGAAGAGGAGGCTGAGGGGAGACCTTCTCGCTCTCTACAGCTTCCTGGGAGGAGGTTGTAGTGAGGTGGGGGTTGATCTCTTCTCCCAGGTAACAACCAATAGGATGAGAGGAAATGGCCTCAAGTTGTGCCAGGGGAGGTTTAGATTGGATATACTGAAACCATTCTATGATTCTATGATATTAGGAAAAATTTCTTCCCCAAAAGGGTTATCAAGCACTGGAACAGGCTGCCCAGGGAAGTGGTGGCGTCACCATTCCTGGAAGTATTTAAAAGCCGGGTAGATGTGGTGCTGAGGGACATGGTTTAGTGGTGGTTTTGGCAGTGTTAGGTTAATGGTTGGACTCCATGATCTTAAAGGTCCCTTCCAACCTAGAGGATTCTATGATTCTGTGCTTGTCATTCTTACATTCCCTTTGGATCCTCTTCACTGGTTGCAGGGATTTATGCAATTACAGAATAGTGCACACATAGTGACTTATAATGTGCCAGTCCTTTGAGTGATCATAGAATCATAGAATCATTGGATGGTTTGGGTTGGAAGGGACCTTAAAGATCATCTAGTTCCAACCCCCCTGCCATGGGCAGGGACACCTCGCACTAGACCAGGTTGCTCAAAGCCCTGTCCAGCCTGGCCTTGAACACCTCCAGGGATGGGGCAGCCACAACTTCTCTGAGCAACAAGTGCCAGTGTCTCACCACCCTCACTGTAACGAATTTCTTCCTAATATCTAGGCTGTAGGACATCTCCAGATGCCAATGCAGTGTAAACTTATTCTGAGTATTGATCATACTACTGGATTTCAATGTACTGTTGGATTTCTAAGAACCAAGTTGCAAAGAAATGTTCTGCTCTGACAGAAAGTCACAAGAGATGTGTTGGGCAAAGATGTTGCTCTTCATCAGATCCTATAAGGTCTACTGCCTTCCCTCTTCTACCATCCGGTATATACATGAGGTCACTCATCTTCTAATATAAAACCCTTTGGCTTCCCATATACCATGATCTCTCTGGAAGAAACTTCCCATGCACACCTGTAGAGCTCGTGAAGTAAAAAAAAAACGGGCATTGGGTCTGCTGAAAACAAGGCATCTTGGAGCATTTGCTGAGGGAGAGGTTATGGAGTGGTTTTACATTGGAAAAGGGCTCAGAAAGACATCCCTTACTCATAGAGCAGAGGTTCTGGACTGCAGAGATTTCCCTTGGATGTGAAGATAGATGGAAAAGCAAAGGGAGCAGGCTTCACGTTCTTTTGCAGTCCCAGCTCTTCAGGCTTTGGGATGCAGGTGTTCCTCGGAAAAGGAGGGTTGCAAACAGACTGCTAGACTTTTCCTCAGCTCAGCTCTTCTCTTCCTCTCTCCTCCCTACCCTAAAATTAACTCTGCTAACTGAGATTATATGTGTTTTTTCATACACCCCACTCAACACATCAGCCTTTGTGGACTGTCTTGGAATCAACTACTTCTAGGTACAGGAAGCAACAACATTATTTTTTACATGGGCTTTTCAAAACTACGTCATGAATGTGTCTTCAAGCCGCTGGTATGGGCTGAGCCACGTTCCTCTGTGATTTATCTGCAGAGGGCGCCACTGCTTTAAGCTGGGCAAGGGAGCCAAGACTTGGTGAAGGCATGGTAATTAACTGACAAGTGGTAAGTAAGCCCTGGCATGGGTGGATGGGAAGGGAGCTTTTAAGATTTATACTCGCATTGTCAAGCTGTTCTGGGTTATATGAAAGAAAATAATACCCTGCACCACAGAGAGCTCAAGCCTTTAACAAAGGATAACAACAATTCCTTTTAAACCACTGTGTCGTCATCCTCAAAGAAGACCTACAAGTTAGCCCAGGAACTGAGATGAATCCCTAGAGAATACTGAAAAATAAGTGCTTAAAGACTTAACGCTTGTCCCCAGGCAGTTATTCCCAGCCGTACCATTAAATGTTGCTTCTTTCAGATCTGCAGAAGACCTGCCTGCCTGCCTGGATGACTCTAATTCAGAGTAAGTTCTTCAGCAGACGTGCATCAGCCACACTCAGCTGAAATCACTGTCGTACCCTCATTAACAGCAGCTACTACAGCTCCAGAGGAGACACACTGTGGGTAGCAATTGAGGTGGATTCAGGAGAACTGCAAAGTCCAGTAGAAACCCTCAGGTTATTCCAGATGTCACATAGCTTTAATGCCTTTGGGAAGTGAAAGTCTGTCTGGAAGGATCTAACCCAAACTGATCAAAATGGCTAAGAAGCGAGTTAAAATACTAAAACATCCTCCACTGTATGGTGAAACTTTAGGAATACTCTTATTATTAAGAAAATTTGCCAGTGTTAGAGCATTTTAACCCTTTCCACGTTTGCATTGTCTCTGAGAAACACTATATGACAAGGTGGTACCCGCAATATCTTTCTTCCCCTTTTTTGACGAGACCTTCTTTTACATGTCATTCAAATCATAGTTTATGAGCGGATGTCCTGCAGTCCTTTGGCTGGCATTGAAGTAAAGAGACCTCTTTTTCTTGTGCTTTATTTTTACTGTGTTGTTTGTTTTTTTTTTAACTTCTCTAATAAGAAAATGAGAAGTGAACACCAGATCCAAGGCAGGCTAGGATTCAATGCATTGGTTTCTAATGCTCGGGAACACTTGGAATTCGAGCCTGCCAGATGCACATAGTGGGTGCTGTGGGAAGGCTGGGCTGCTTCCCCAATGTATACCGTTCCTCCATCATTCTGATCCTGAACAAGTTATCTGACACTTTGCTCTGAAGTCACACCATATACAGGAGTACAAAACTCAGCGTGGATCTTCAAGGCTGATATATAAAGTGTCTTGAAGTATGAGGTTGTTGGCGTGGCAGATTTGCAGCAGATCTTGCCTCCTTCCTGCATGAAACAAAGCAGGAAGCATCACTTGACTGGGGACACAGTGGGAAAAAGAAGTCCCATGATAGAGGCAGACTGCAGTGGGTTACCTGGTAAGAGCGAGGAGCGTGTGACATGATGTGACAGAGTGGGCAGAGGGTAGGAAATCTGCCTTTCAGCAAGGCTTTGCCCCTCCCTGTCAAGGTCACACATACCGGATGGAGCAAGAATAAAGGACCTGCTTCGAGTCACATCTGGCACTTCAGGTCATGCAGCTCGAGAAAGGCTGCAGTCTGGATGGTCCTGCTTCCCATGAAAGGTATCCCCCATTCAGACATGCCTTTCCCTTCTGCCTCCCCAGAGCAAATGGCATCCAGGCTGTTCTGCAGCTTGGGAACAGGAGCAAAGTCTCAGGCGGCTTCTCACAGTGTCTGGATCCTGCATGGTGGAGTCCCTTTCTTCGAGGCTGTCCGCGGTTCCTGCAGCCCCGCGGCAACAGGAGAAGATACTGTCTGTTGTCTTCTTGGGTACAGATTGATTTTACAAATAAGAGAGAACAAAATTTCTCCCCGAGTGAATCTACCAATGCCAGTGGAACACATTGGGGAGCGTAGGGATGTTGGACTAAGTGTCGCACTGCTCTGAGGGTAAAATACAGGCATAACTATTTCCCACTGCAGAGTCTTCCTTTTTTTTTTTTTTTTTCTTTTTTTATACTACTGGGCACGTCAAAATATACAGCCCTTTGTCTCCAAGGACTGCTCAATGTCTCATATAAATTAATAAGGGAAAACGTTGATGGACATCCTGCGTCATCACCATTGGAGTGAGTAACATCTACCCTCTCCAGTCTGGGAAATCCTCACCTGCTTAATTTCTGCGGCTGGAAGAAACTGTAGGTGCCTCAAGCTAATGCATATAAAAGATAGAAAGTCAGCAATGTGCCGTGGTTGAGGTTTGTTAGAGTCATAAGGAAATTAGAAGGACTGCTGAACATAAGGATCTGGGTGCAATCTCCAACTCGGGGAATATAAATCCTGCTCATTTCTGTAAGAGGGGAGAGCATAACAGGGGAAGGACTACCCTAAAGATGTCCTTCTTTTCTTGTCTCCCTGGCTGGCCACTAACAGAAGGTATGGAATTACTTAGACCTTACACCTCAACTAGTAAAACTGCAATGCCTTTAAACCTTAGTGTTAACCTTAAAATCCCAAAGAAGGTCATGTTCCTCGTTTATCACAAAAAAGGACTAGATACTGTCCCATTGGACTAACAGTTATGGACCTGCAAAATCTTCATATCAAAACCCATCTGGATGGATTTGGAGGTCTAGAGAGCTGCTGGCAGGAAGGTAGCAGCCACATCTAGCACAAACCTTACACATTTGGGTCATTCTTTGTAGTGTGTTTAATCTGGTCCCTGCCCAATTAGGAGTACTTAGCTAAGTTTCCTCTGGGAGAAGTTTCTTGGGGATACTGCCTCGAAGCACTGTCAAATACCCAGGGAAAACATTAACTGTTTTCTGCCCAGTGGAAAGCTTTTACTAAGGGCAAGACCTTGTCATATCCGTACAACGGGAATGGGCCCTGCCGTGTGCAGGGACAATTTACCTGCAGGTCTCTGAACAGAGGTACACTGAGACAAATAAGTGTATTGGAGGGAGAGTCAGTGGGTGTTTTAGAGGAAATGAAGAGCTTCTTGGAGAAGCAGTTATGTCTTAGGCTACATCTTCTGATATCCTGAGAAGGGCTGGAGACAGAGAGGGTTTGGTTTTCTCCCTGCTTCTTGAGACCATCTCTGGATGCAGAGCCAGCCGTGCTGGGGACATGAAGAAATGCTGCTGTAACAAGACCCGCTCAATGCAAACAAAATGCAGCAAGTTTGGGGCAAGAATGACTTGGAGGAGCTCTGTGTCATGGCCAGGTAGTTTTCAGCTCTGAGGCCTTACTGAAGCAGGAATGGAGGGTCGATCCAAATTCTTAGTTCCTGTGAAGGAGGCTATCATGTCTCGCGGGAACAGCTGCGACCCGCTGGGAAGGGTTGCTTGGGAAGTCCCCACGAGGTGGTTCAAATATGAGGAGCATGGGGAATAGCAGATCTTGCATTTCTTCATCAGGCAAAGGTTTCTCTTTCCAGGTTTTCCAGTGCTGGATTGGAAACAAGCTGCACAGTGAGCAAACAGATTTCTCATGCCAGTGCATTAACCCCATGTGCTTAAAATCTGCAGAAACTGTTTCCACAATAGCCCCGGCATTGCGTCACCTTTGCTGAGCAGAGCATCACTGTACGAGTACACGACACAACTCCTTCAGGTGGCATCCCACTCACCAGATAAAAATCCAAACTGGTGAAGCTGGGGCACCTGGGGTTGGATTATGAGCCCTGCTGTTATTTTAAATCCAGCCAGCTGATGGCTGTGTCGCGTAGGAAATGAGCTCTCAGTCTTATCAGAAGCCCTGGCACTGGTGGAAACTGCAGCCCCGTCTCTGCTGGGAAAGCCAGGAGGGTGTCCTGCCCTCTGGGAACTCTGAGTCAGGTTCCAAAGAGCACCTGAGAGACTATGGCTTGGCTCCAGGAAAGGCACAGGATGAAACCTGGCGGCTGTTGGGAAAGGGGAAGGAGGGAAGAGGGGACCGCCAGGAGCATATGGGAAAAGGAACAGTCCCCCAGATGGAAAGGGGATGGAGAGAGCATCTGTACCGGGAAGAGCGGTTGGGATGAGTATAAAAGGAGAGTTGCCGGTAATCCCTGGGCATATTCTGGGAAGAAAAGGAATTGCTTACACTTATCTTCTCCCTAGCCAGAAGAGGACAATATGTACCACCAGCCTCTCTGTTTCCCACAGCTGCTCCCCCACATCTGCTCAGGAAAGTTTTGATGGAACTTTTGTTTTTTTTTAATCCTGTCATAACTCACAAAAAGGTGTCAGTTTTACTGAAAATGTGTGTTCAGAAGCAGTCCTCCTCCTCCCTGAAAGACAGTATTTTGATAATACTGCCAACAAGTGTTTTTGAGCTGTTGCAATTGGATTTTGGTATCACGTTTTTCCAAGAGAAACCAATGGTTATTTTCAGTGGTTTTAAGAAGTAAAATGAAGAAAGAAATGATTTATATTCAACTTTTTTTTTTTTTGTTAGCCTATTTTTTAATTTTGGATTTCATTGTATGAAATATTTAAGTTTCAGTTCCTTCTGTCCATCCTGTATTCCCTCTTAATCTTGGAATGGAAACCACTTTCAAACTGCAAAATTTCACACAATCTGGAAAGCCTTTGACCTACCCAACTGTAATTTAGTGCTAAGGACCGGTATTCATGGATCCCGGATTTCTTTTATGTGAGGTCCAGGAATAACTTCCTTAGCTACCACTAATAGCATAGCTGCCTTTCCCCACATCACTTCTTCCTACAGACGGGACACTATTAGTGGATATTTCCCAAATACTGGCTGGCTTGTTCCACAGCCAGACTGAGCCTCTCTGGAGCACACAGCATGGTGTATATATCACCAGCGCTCATTTCATTTAGATTTCCTCTCTTTTATCTCACCAGCCCACACTGGGACTTCCTGCATAATACAGATCCTGGGAAGTGTTAAAAAGTTTAATTTCCATTCCTATCCCATGGAGCTGGGAACCTAAAATGTTTTTGATCTTGATTTTGTTTCTTCTAAAGACTTGACCGGTTTTGGCAGTGTGCTTTTACACCTTCTTCTATTACAGCTCCTGGGTCCCAACAATGACGTTTGTCTTGCCCTGCTGTAGGCATCCAAATGTCAGGTGTGTGGTCGAAATCATCATCTATTTGTCTTTATTCATCAATGGCAAGAGGTAATTATCTTTACGAGGTGGCTAACTCTCTCCCTAAGGCCAATACTTAAGACAGTGGGGATGAATCAATGTCTTAACCAGAGGCGAGGAACTCACCTCCTGGAGGTGCCAGTCTTTTTCCCTTGGTTGAAAAATGGGCCAAGAAAATTAAATTACATCAGGTTTAACTTTTCAAAATCTATGTATAAGTCCAATACATGCCAAAATAATGAAGTGGCTCTATTCACCAAAGATGTTGCTGCCTTTTTAGAGCTGGTTCTAAATTTTTTACGGTATTCAGATAAGAGAGCATTTCTCCAAAGCCCCCTGGTATCTTTAGTGCCTAAGGTGATAATTTCCCAATGCGCTAGATTCAATGCACTGATGACCAAACAGCATGTCCCCAGCAGGAAGCCAAGGATTTTCTCTATTACCAGCTCACGGCTCTCCTCTCCCCACAGTCACAGAGACGATATGAAATCATCAGGGATTTTGGTTTAGAAATGTCTTCTCCAGATAATAATTAAGATCTCTCTGCAAATTTTCTATCAGTTATTCTGGCATACTCCATCAACCATCAAAACAAAAAGATAGCACGTTTGTCTATCTTTCTATATTTCTGTATATATCAACATATTATTAAATATATATTCACATATTATTAAATATATATTCCTATATATTATTGAGCATATATGCGTATTTATAGAATGATCCCTAAATCCATTTTTCTTTACATTGCAAATTTAAATGTAGCAATAAAAATGCAATGTGGTGGATGTGGGTCTCTTTGCGTCCAAAAGCTCAATATATATCTCACAGTATCAATAATACAAGCCATAAAATACATCTCTATAAAATACAGTCAGTACTTAGAACTAGATTAAATTAGTGAAATGCATTCAGCTACCTATGAAAAGAAGTTAAAAGGAGTTAACTTTACATTTGGCTCCTTTTTTTTTCCTTTGTCATTGCCCTGGCAAAGAGATACTCATTTCATTTCCTATTGATATACGTACCAGCTAGCACTAACTGGTCTGTAATTTATTGCGAGCAGAATAAGAAAGACAGAAGAAAGGTATTGCAGAGGAGCACTGCCCCTTGTGGAGAAGCCTGGTTTGCAGAGAAACACACCATGCAGCTGCAATTATTTCCTTTCACCACTTTGAGAATATAGGAATACGGGAAACTCCTACCAAAGCCCTGCGGTTCTTGGCCCTGGCCAGGCAAAGTGAAGTCCTACACTCTGAGCCATGTCGTCTCCATGGGAGTGGATAGATGATTTCAAAGGACAGAGCTATTTTCACTCACTGTTGCTCAACGTGCTCACGCATGCCTGGCCCACCGTGATGGCATAGCAAATCCTTGAGCTCTAACTGCCTGGTGGAGGCCAGGGTAGCAGAACCAAGAAGCTGTGATATACTAAGCCGTAACTGGAGTGCTGGAAGTCGCCCGTACACAGCCTCTCTTTGTCTGCCTGTACCTTTGTGTTTCACGAACAACTTCCCCAGGCCAAGTCTGAAATGTGAAAGGGCATGACAACACCAATGAGAAGAGACTCACTGGCCCGGTGGAAATCAGGCAAGCAGAAAAACTTGACTTATCCTACCATTCGCAAGTGGAAACCCTTTGGGCTAAGGGAGGCAAGGAAGTTTAGGGAGCTGTAGCCCCCTGCCAGCCACATAGCTTGGTGCCATCATACTCTGCAGCAAGCAGATGGATAGGGATCTTGCACATCACCACTGTCCACAGCTGCAGCTATCCCTGCTCTGAACACAAGAAAGTCACACTGCCCAGGGCAAGCCTGTTTCATGCACCTAGAAAGTTAATATCTAAGAAATCTGAATAAATAGCACTGTCTAATGGACCACAATATCACCTTCCGCAGCAGGAGCAGGTGTGGTGAAGGGTAACTTCACGGGATCACCTTAGCATAGGAGGGCAGAGGGACTTTCTCCACACAAAATGAGTATTGGATTCAATTTCCAGGCATGTTAACTCACTCACAACAGAAGACCCAGCTGAAAGAGGTTGAATCCAATACTTCTATATCCTGGAAGACTGTCCCATGTTCTTCATGGGTCCTGATCCACATCTACGCTCAAAATCCTGTGTCAACTCTGCCACCCTGTAAACCTTCAGCCTCTGATACCGTATTATACCAAGACCATGGACAGGATCTATCCAGGATTCAACAGCTGCTGTCTCTTATTGAGCCCTGCATTTCCTTTCATGGCTCATTACAATAAGTTAGATTAGAACTATAGCTAATTGCTATTGCCACAGTAATTTACAGTAGATGCTGTTACTGTTTGTACATCATGGAGATGGCATAATGACATGTTGTCTTTCCTAATTGTGTCAGCCAAATAATTCCCACTAAGTACTGTAATAGTATTTTAATTAATATTATTATCCCCATATATGTCATAAAGCTTAAAACTCTGGAGCTGGCAAACTACTTTTTTTGTTTCCTTTTGTGCCTTCAGAAAAGTTGAGCTTGACGGGAATCGGCAGGTCTTGGATGCTCTCATGTTGTTAAGCGAGACAGAGCAAGAGAGCTGGGTTTGATTCTCACCTTTGCCAAGGGCTTAACCATGGGCAAGTGAGTCTGTCTTTCGCTGTCTCTGTGAAAAGGGGAGAGTGTATTTAGATTTAGTTCGCTTCTCTTCCATGGATGTGATTTCAGAGAACTCCTAACTTAGAAAGTGAGGCTTTAGTGAATAGGAATTAGCCAGCAAATTCTCTTCTGTGCTTCAGGCCTAGGTTCACCACCGCTTAAGTGCTTAAATTAAGAATTAGCTATTAGCGATTAGTTAAATTAGGATTCAGTTACCTAGGCTATGTTTGCAGGTAAAGGGAAGCAGGAAAGCACCTCTGGAGGTGAACTTGATCTTTAGTTTGCTGTGTTTCCTTTACTTGACTTGGCTTTAAATTTATTCAATGACTCCGTTAAGTGTCTAAAGCTAGGTGGGATGAAGTGGAACTCGCAGGGACTTACAGACTGTGGTGGAGGACCCATCCATGTGTGCATTTTGAAGCAATAGCCAGCAGGTCAAGGGACGTGATTCTGACCCTCTATTCGACTCTCATGAGACCCCCCTGCAGCACTGCATCCAGCTCTGGAGCCCCCAACATAAGAAGGACATGGACCTGTTGTAGCGAGTCCAGAGGAGGCCACGAAGATGGTCAGAGGGCTGGAGCACCTCTGCTGTGAGGACAGGCTGAGAGAGTTGTGGTTGTTCAGCCTGGAGAAGAGAAGACTCCCGGGAGACCTTAGACCCCCTTCCAGTACCTATAGGGAGCCTACATGAAAGCTGGGAAGGGACTCTTGATCCAGGAGTGGAGCCATAGGATGAGGGGCAATGGTTTTACACTGAAAGAGGAGAGATCTAGATTAGATCTCAGGGAGAAATTTTTCACTCTGAGGGTGGTGAGACCCTGGCCCAGGTTGCCCAGAGAAGCTGTGGCTGCCCCATCCCTGGAGGTGTTCAAGGCCAGGTTGGATGGGGCTTTGAGCAACCAGGTCTAGTGGGAGGTGTCCCTGCCCATGGCAGGGGGGTTGGAACTAGATGGCCTTTAAGGCCCCTTTCAACTCTAACCATTCTATGATTCTATGATTCTATGACCTTTAGCCCCAGGTATAAGCAGATAACATGTGTGTTCCTGTGCTGGGAACCCCACTGGTGTCCAGACCAACGTGGCTGCTTTTCTAGACAAACTGTGTGATTAGACTGTCTTTGACTTTCTCTTCGACTTATCGGTATAAGTCAGAAGTGACAGCACTGACATCAAAAGCAGAAAGGAACATGGTGCCACGCTCGTATATTGAGTACTGAAGCTGCTGTGACTCACGTTGTGGCAATGTATTCGCAGAGCGATGGGCAACAGCAAGCTACAGGAGTTTAGTTTTTCACAACTTCTCAAGTGTCTGCTTCATAAAAAGGTGGCAAGAGTTTTGTCACGTTGTGAGCGCTGCAAGATGTGCCAGGGGATGGTTTGCGTTCAGGGAAGTTGTACTCTGAGTATGAAGCACCCCATGGTTCATTAAGGGGAGTCCTAGAGCTGGCTGTGAGCCTCCCTGTGCAAAGGTCTGCGATGAAAATGCTTCGTAACTCCTGTAAAATAAGGCAATGCGTATGTTGAGAGAGGGAGGAAGAGCTGAAGCAAGGATGAGCTGAGACGGGAGCTAATGGGTAGGGCAAAGACGGCAACAAATTTAGGAGAAGACCACGGCTTCACGCCTTTGCTGTTCCGTTACTACCTTGAAGATTACCCCTTGATTCGACACACCACGGATCACAGACCAGGTCACTGAGCTGTGCGTGACATGGAGGACAGCAGAGCATACAGACACCAAAACTGCATGAGCTACAGGCCTTTGCATGAGGAGCTAATGGACATCTCATGCTTGATGCAGAGGTCACAGCAAGACTGATGCTTTACGGAGCTTCTTTGCATCCTTGTCGGCCTGCCAAGAAGTGAAGAGGATGAGTCCGTCCTGCTAAAGTCTGGTCAGATGCTAAACACATCAATGTTATCATCTGTGATACAGCAAAGGCACTGTTGGCTTACCTTGGAAAAAACGGGTTGAACATCAGCAGCTGTTTCTAACCCTGATAGCCCAGAACCAGTGCAGGGTAAACATATATATATATATATTTATCCTTTGGTTTTCCCCGTAGCTAAGTGTTTTTAAAGCTAGCTTGGATAGGCCAGCACTGCACTGTAGCCTTCTCATCCCTTCATTCCCATGGGGAACATTTTGCAGGGAGAAAGTAATTAAGTTAAATTCCTGTAGAGTATTCAAAAGTCTCGGTCCCTGTGTGTGCCAGGACAACACTGATGTTTTTGGATGAAGTTCTCAGAGCGATCACCTGCTCTCTAAACTGGACAGGGCTGGGCAAAACATATGGGTCAGCTGGGAAACTGCATAGGATGAAAATATCAGAAAGGGAGTATTTCAAGAACTGGTTGTTAGTTATATACCCAGGGTGTCTAGTAAGACATTAATAGGTAACCGTAGTTCCAGATTTTGCTGATATCTTTCTGGTGTTCTATACAATGATGTTTTTGCAATATCTGAATATTCAACATTTAAACAGCTGCTTAAAACCCTGTTTCAGAAGTTCTTCCATCCTCTGTCAATATCAGATTAAAACAGAGTTGGACCCCTTTGGTGTGAAGGAACTTGTGAAAATTATTCCTGCTTTCAAAAACGCTTCTTCCGTTTGACTATTTCTAGGAATACTGGAAGGGTGTCCCACAGTGATCGCACTGGTGAGAGTACACATTCCACATTAAAATAGGTCTCTTGCCACCCAGGACCTTGTCTGTCCTGAGAATATAAGTCATATTCTGTGGCTGTTATTCCCTCCCTACCAGAACTGGACAGACAGTATTTTCTGTTTGTCTAGAATTCTTCTTTCACTTCATTTTGAAACTGCCTGGAAGAAAACCAGGTAGAGGCAAGGCATCCTACAGTCTTTTGAGGCCAAAAGCTTGGGTTAATTGAAATATTTCGTTTAACTAACGCAGAAATGTGTTCCTCTGTTTTTAACTTTTTAATTTCATTCTATATGATTTAACAGAATATACAGTCAGAGGGAGGGGAAAAAATAAGAATAAAAGTAATTTGGAAATGAAGAATGAAAATGTTATCTGCTGGAAAGGTCAGAGAGGAAATATTGGAACATTGCACTCTGTTTTCCATTTCCCAAGAGATATTTAATCAAAATCCACAAAATGTTCCCTCATCAATGAATCAGCAGGCCATTTCTAACCAATCTACTTGACACGTTCCACTTTCACACATCAACACCTGTGCTATAATCATGTCACAGGAGGAGACAACTACTCATTTCTGAGTGGGGGACAGAGCCTAAGTGTTTTTTATTGAGGACACTGCTAAGCCAGGATAAAAAAAATAACTGAATTAACCAGTTATGCCTGTTAACACACATTGGTTTGTCTAGACTAGGTTTTACTCTGAACTAGCAGAGTCCTTACATTGTCCAGATTTGCTTTTCAAAGGGCTGTGTGACAAGAAGCTAGAAAACACCTCCCAGGTTTTTACTGATTCAGATGGCAGCCACCGTGAGGAAGTTTTGCACAATTTCTTTGTGTGCAAGGTCTTCGATCGCAACGTGGGACTTCCATTCTAATTTGGTGTTAACCCACAAAGTGTAATTTGGTAAGTAATCTGCAGCAGAAGGAAATTACTGAGACTGGTATTTACCCAGTGAGACTTACAGAGCTCTTGCAAACCCATCACAGAGAGAAGGGGTTGGCACTTGTTATGGTTTCCATCTCCAACCAGCCATTCGAATAGCTGGACAAAAAAGCAGGCTCTTCTGCAAAAAGGAAAACACGGAAGATTGATTTTTAACACACTCCCTTACATCTCCACGTGGCTATCGGACATGAAGATGACCAGCAAATCACAGTATGTCATTGATGAGCTTCCCAGGACACAAACTCCCCCAACAACCTGCAAAGACCTTGCTGCTACTAGAAACTATAAAGTGAAAATAAACCAGTTCATTTCTTCCTCGCTCTCTTTAACACCCCAAAATCTCTAACACCCTCAAAATCTCTGTGGGCCTCAGGGTGCTTTAAATCACGTAGAATTCTTACAGTGCATCAAAAACATCATGGGCCACCACAGGCATTATGCTGCAGTTGAAAAAAGAAAATAAAGGAATTGTTTTCTTTTTTCTTTCAGGTCACATATTTCAGGGTATTTCCAGAGTAACTTTAATCTCATTAATTTTCTGGCTAAGGAGCTAGCAGAAAACCTTGGTTGACGTTCCACTCTCTGCAAAAGCTGAGAATACACCTCAAAGGTGAACAATGGGACTTAACTTCAGAAAAGGAAAGTAAAAAGTGAACGGTCGCTGCTTGGAGGGATCACAAATTTCAGCTGAACTGAGCGAAGCTCAGCTTTACCCTGTTCAGTCTCAGGAAATTGCAGAAAAAACTACAGATTGAAGGAAATTGGGCCCTGATGGGATGCACCCGCAAGTGCTGAGAGAGCTGGCAGATGTTATTGCTAGACCACTCTCCATCATCTTTGGAAGATCATGGGGAACAGGAGAGATGCCTGAGGACTGGAAGAAGGCCAACATCACTCCAATCTTCAAGAAGGGCAAGAAAGAGGACCCAGGGAACTACAGGCCAATTAGTCTCACCTCTGTCCCTGGGAAGGTTATGGAGTGACTCTTTCTGGATGTCATCTCCAAACACGTTGAAGAACAGGAAGTTATTGGAAGTGGTCAACATGGATTTACCACGGGTAAATCATGCTTGACCAATCTGATAGCCTTCTATGATGTTATAACTGGTTGGCTGGATGAGGGGAGAGCAGTAGATGTCATCTACCTTGACTTCAGCAAGGCTTTTGACACTGTCTCCCATAACATCCTCATTAGGGAGCTGAGGAAGTGTGGGCTAGGTGAGGAGACAGTGAGGTGGATTGAGAGCTGGCTGTGTGACAGAACTCAGAGGGTTGTGATTAATGGAGCAGTGTCAAGTTGGAGGCCTGTAACCCGTGGTGTCCCCCAGGGGTCAAAACTCGGTCCAATCTTGTTCAATATATTCATCAATGACCTGGATGAGGGGACAGAGTGTATCCTCAGCAAGTTCGCTGATGATACCAAACTGGGAGGGGTGGCTGACACCTCAGAGGGCCGTGCTGGCATCCAGCGTGGTTTGGACAGGCTGGAGTGCTGGGCAGAGAAGAACCTCATGAAGTTCAGCAAGGGCAAGTGTAGGGTCCTGCACCTGCAGAGGAAGAACGCTAGGCACCAATATAGGCTAGGGATGGACCTGCTGGAAAGCAGTTCTGAGGAGAAGGATCTGGGGGTCCTGGCAGATAGTAAATTATCCATGAGCCAGCAATGTGCCCTCGTTGCCAGGAAGGCCAATGGAATCCTGGGCTGCATAGGGAAGAGTGTGGCCAGTAGGTGGAGGGAGGTCAGTCTCCTCCTCTACTCGGCACTGGGGAGGCCACAACTGGAATCCTGTGTCCAGTTCTGGGCTCCCCAGCTCAAGCGGGACAGGGAACTACTGGAGAGAGTCCAGCGTAGGGCAACAAAGATGATTGGGGGATTGGAGCAGCTCCCTTATGAGGAAAGGCTGAGAGAGCTGGGACTCTTGAGCCTGGAGAAGAGAAGGTTGAGGGGAGACCTTGTTCTTGCTTACAAGTATCTAAAGGGTGGGTTGAAGGAGGATGGAGGCAGACTCTTTTCAGGGGTTCCCAGTGACAGGATGAGGGGCAACGGGCACAAGCTGGAACATGGGAAGTTCCATTCAAACCTAAGGAAAAACTCCTTTACAGTGAGGGTGCCAGAGCACTGGCACAGGCTGCCCAGGGAGGTTGTGGAGATTTTCTCCTTCTCTGGAGATTTTCAAGACCCGCCTGGATGCAGTCCTGAGTAATGTGCTCTAGGCATTCCTGCATCAGCAGGGGAGTTGGACTAGATGATCTCTGGAGGTCCCTTCCAACTCTGAAAATTCCGCGATTCTGTGATTCCATGAAATGCTTCCTGGCTATTCAATGGCTAACACAGTTGAGACAATCATAGAATCATAGAACAGTTTGGGTTGGAAGGGACCTTTAAAGGTCATCTAGTCCAACCCCCTTGCAATAAGCAGGGACAATTCCAAAAAACACCCCTGGAAATATCAAGTTTTACTTACAGATTAAAGCAGGGGCAAGTATATATTTTATGCAAACACACAAATATATTTTGGGACTCCAATATCACATTATTTACTACAGTAGTAATATACATTTCTTTGGTCTCCCCTGGCATCAGTGAGAGTCAAGAAAGCATTCTTCTTCTCTGGAATGATGCTGCTCAGGTGGCCATGCCGCTTCCAGCAGTTGGAACATGATCCATTTGTGGTGTTTTCTAACTGCTGTTACAATAGATGTAGATTCAGGAGACCTGGATCTTATTGCTAGACCTGTTATTGCTGTCCTTTCACCTGTTGCTTGGGAGAAGAGACCTTGGGCAAAACAATTCCCTTCAGTTTACCCAGCCATTAACTAGATATGATGACACTGACTTTCATATGACCTGCTAAAAACTGTTATCAGGCGAGCTTGGCAGCTTGCGTCCTTCTGTGCTGTAATAACTACATTGAAAAACAACAGCAACTCGCTCGTTTGCCTAAAACAGGCTGGAAAACATTTATACCAGTGGCTGAGCCAGGAGATAAAACAGGAACTAACTTCCAGCAGGCTGCACTGAACAGGGGAATATATGGATCTGCCACCTGTATGGGAAAGCCTCAGAGTAGATACCTGTACACATCTCTTCATGAAAAGATGCCTCCTTTGTGTCCACGTCAGCTCTCCTCACGTCAGTCAATACTTAGTCATAGAATCATAGAATAGTTATGATTGGAAGAGACCTTTAAGATCATTGAGTCCAACCATCAACCTAACACTGCCAAAACCACCACTAAACCATGTCTCTCAACGTCACTTCTGCCCGGCTTTTAAATACCTCCAGGGATGGCGACTCCACCACTTCCCTGGGTGGCCTGTTCCAATGCTTGATAACCCTTTCAGTGAAGAAATTATTCCTAAGATCCAATCTAAACCTCCCCTGGTGCAATTTGAAGCCATTTCCTTTTGTCCTACCACTTGTGACTTGGGAGAAGAGACTGACACCCACCTCTCTGCAGCCTCCTCTCAGGTAGTTGTAGAGAGCGATAAGGTCTCCCCTCAGCCTCCTTTTCTCCAGGCTGAACAATCCCAGTTCCCTCAGCTGCTTCTCATAACACTCGTGCTCCAGACCCCTCACCAGCTTCCTTGCCCTTCTCTGGACACGCTCCACCTCCTCGATGTCTTTCTTGTAGTGAGGGGCCCAAAACCAAACAGAGTATTTGAAGTGCAGCCCCACCTGTGCTAAGTACAGAGGGACCATCACTTCCCTTGTCCTGCTGGCCACACTATTCCTGTTACAGGCCAGGATGCTGTTGGCCTTCTTGGCCACCCGGGCACACTGCTGGTTCAGATTCAGCCATCTGTCGACCAACATCCCCAGGTCCTTTTCTGCCAGGCAGCTTTCCAGCCACTCTTCCCCAAGCCTGGAGCGCTGCATGGGGTTGTTGTGATCCAAGTGCAGGACCTGGCACTTGGCCTTGTTGAACCTCATACCATTGGCCTCAGCCCATCAATCCAGCCTGTCCAGATCCCTCTCTAGAGCCATCCTACCCTCCAGAAGACCAACAGTCCTGTCCAATTTGGTGTCATCAAGGTGTTTCCACCTGATCCCATGGATCGCAGCCACAGCAGAAGTGTCTGAAAGTTGCACATGTGTTTTCCCCAGGTTGACAAAGGACTCTGTCTCAATGCCATTAGGAGCAGTTTGTAAATTAAAGGTTGTGCTGAGTGGGAAAGGGCTGGAGAGACAATGAAGTGGGTGGGATGTGCAAGGACAAAAAAGAAGAAAAGTTGGAGTGGGAAAATAAAGGAATATAAAAGAATGAGAAAATAGCAGTGAAGGAAAGAGCTGGGCATGAAAAGGATTTGAAGAGCAAAAAGGAGACGAAAGGAAAAAAAAGGCTTGAGTGGAGATGAGAGGAAGGTGGAGAGCGATGGGTATAGGTGAAAGCAAACCAAAACCGAGCACAGCAAACTTGGCCAAATGAGGGAAAAAAGATTGTGTCAGTCTAAAACACTTTGTTTCATCCCAAAATTATTGCTCTGTCTCACAGCAGGGCTTTTTAACCCCTGTACTTAACCTCACCGCCTTTTTCTTCACAGTAACATTTAAAGGACAGGTATAATTTGAAATATAAAAGCCCAGAAAGTTCAAATGTGTTGAAAGTCTGCAAGTGAAATGCCTCAGCACTTCTGAACAAAAAGTTTTCATTTGCAACATGTTGTAATACACTGAAGCACTGGGACACGTATGAGTTGTCCCTGACTTTCACTCATCTTCATTTTCTTACATTGCCTTGTGGAGGAAACTATTCATCCATGTAGGCTTAATTAATCAATTAATTGTGGCCACCCTGAGCATTCTCTTTTAAAACAAGTTTGTATTAATTTATTACCAAATAGAAATATTAACGTCTCTACAGACACACCTCTATCCGAAGGGCTAAGAGGAGGGATGGAGGTAGTCCTGTTTCAAGAGCGAGCAATGGGAGGTTTGTAAAACTGCTCTGTCAGGACAGTGGCACCTGATGCAGGGACGTGTGTCACGTTGGCTGGTGTTAATTGCAGGGCAGAGTAAAATCCACACTTGGTAAAACCCGTTGAACAGATATTATAGTGAGATAAATGGGGTGTAACTGGGCTAAATGGCTGTATTGACACTAGCTAAGTAAACAGGGCCGTGACACGGGATAAAGCAAGGATCCACATTCCTCCACACCATTTCACTATCAGGATGCTTCCTGGCATAGATTTAGTCTGGGTCTAATATCTCTGTCTTGAAAAACACCCAGTTGTAGCTTAGGAGTTAAAACAAGCTGGAAACCTCTCCCGAAAGATAGCTGGGATTACTCCACTCTGGTTTATGGGGAAGAGATAGGAGCATGGAGTAAGGCAGTGCCATCCCAACTGGAGTTAGGGCCAGAAAAGAGCCCCGGGCCTTTTAATCTGCTTGTACTGAATAACCAACGGGACACAGCTGAAAACAGGCATCCTTCAGGGGAAAGATGGACTTGATTTTCTTTCCTGAGGAATGTTTCTCCTGTCTAAGCCTGTACTGCAGTCCTAGCCCAGGCTGTACATTTTGGCCACATCCTGACCCTCTGTCTGAACAAAACCAAGGGCACCCCCTTCCCCCCACCTCCTTCTCTGCCTTCCTTCGGCAGGGAGATACGCTCTGCTTGTCTCGGTACCGACAACTGCAAGTGAGGGTGGACTGCCCGGCGGCATAACCTGATGAGGATGCTGTTGAAACAGAATCTCTGGAGATGCTTTCAACATGAGAACTGCAAAACATGTCGGGAAGAGAGCTTGGTGGAGAGCCAGGATATACCTTCCGTACTCCAAGTGTTGCTGTTGCAGGAGGAGGTGAACAACAAAATGCCTGCTTTGAAGAATCGCCGTATGTTTTCTAATGCGCTTCTCTTTGACCTTTACTTTCAATGCTCGCTTGTCCAAGCGAGTGATGTTTTTGCTAGTCCCTGGGGTTGCTGTGGGAGAGGAGTTTCATCACGATTACCTTTCCAATCTCTTTGGGGAGCACGGGTGCAGGCCAGCACATGATAGGCTGAATCCCTGGTAAAGCAGTGACCTCAAATATGCCAATTTATAGCCTTTGAAGAGCTGCTTCAGGATCCTTGGCGCTGTCTGTGCTAAGTTTGCAGGGTTAGCAGGCTGCACAACTGATTGTTCTCCATCCAAACCAACATGCAGATTCCCTATACCTCCCCAGGCACGATACAGTCAAAACATTAATGTACTTCTGTACTCAATCACCACCCTTTAATTGCCTTTTAGTTTGTTATTAGCTACTTCATTGCACTCTCACAGAAACAAGTAACTTCTCCAGGAGGAATATAGGGCAAAAAGTTGCATACTGTTCAAGTCTCTTCTTCCACCTGAACATTGGCCCCCATGTGAAGCTATTTCCTTAGCCCTTGATGACAAACACAGATGACCCAGTCATCCCCAGACAGATCAGAAGAATACAGGGTCTTTGCGTCTATCTCTATTCATAATACCCGGAGCTGAGAAGATTTGTGACTTGTCACCTCTCCCATTGTGGGATTGTGCCAAACACCGG